>JAWLRI010000192.1:390308-444538 GCA_034781795.1 Crypturellus tataupa | reverse complement strand
CAACGGCCGCCAACGGCCGCCAACGGCCGCCAACGGCCGCCAACGGCCGCCAACGGCCGCCAACGGCCGCCAACGGCGCCCTGTCCACGCAAGCTACTCTGGCACGGCCCCAAGCAGCCCAGAGCTGGCCGGGCCTGCGCGAGCCACCTGCCTAGGGACCCCCTGGCTCGTATCGCAGACGTCGGTACGTGGATGCTGCCTGTGGTACCAAGGCACCGCACCCCAGTTACCTCAGCGTTGGTTACCAAATATCACAGCGAGCTACAGGCAACGTGCCATCCCGCTGTGCCCTGCTGCCACTTATTTCACAAGCAACTATTGCACAGCCAGACCTGCATTCGACTGTAAAGCATCAAGCCTTCAAAAATTGGGAAACCTCTATCATCCCAAAATCTTTATTTTGATTAGGCGCGCATAAACGATTACACGAGAACTGTTGTAAACAGGGCCCGTGATGATGCCACTGCGTATCGCCTCCTGAGAGCAGCTCCTACCTCAGCTCCGTCCTGAGAACGGGAGCTGAGCCCACAGCTGTGAGACCGGTATTCATAAACTGACTGACTCCACACTAGATAAACTGCACCCTGGTATGAAATTATTAATTTCTTCACAGAGTATTTACAATCATGTAATTTTGCACTCTTTGCCGTAGCTGTTAGTGGGCAGTTTTTCAGACGATTATGTTATTCCTCAGAAAACACTCCCTCACTGAAACCAAAGCTTTGTCTGATCGTCTGCCATATATGAAAATCAAGTAAATCAACTAGTGCAAAGGCTCAAGTCTGAAACGCCCACATGCCTGCTGATCTCACTATTCGCTGCTGGCTATTAGGGCATTACTATTTTTCTTTTCTGTTCTAGTGAAATGCTGACATATGGCAGCTTTTTCCATTAATAATATGAAGAGCTTTCATTTCAGATTCCCCAACGTGGAACAGCTCCTTGCAACACAGAGATACAGCTGCATAATATGTTCAGTACACACAAAGTCCTCAGAAGGTTGATGGTGGGTTTTTTGTTTGTTTGTTTTGATTTTTTTAATCTCTGTTGGGCATATGCAAATGAAAGTTTCCCAAATTATTACAGTAGTTAAATTTGGGTGAATTTTCAAGAACTCACTTTGTAAAATGTGAGTTTCAGTGTTACAGAACGGAAGCAATGAGAAATATTTTCATATAATATTTTCATGTGGGCTATTTTTCTCCAGTTTAAAAATGGCAGAGCTTAAATTCTTGTCTTATAACAAATATAATATCATATGATTATTGTCAGAGCTCACTGTTGACGTATAATGCAATGACAATCAGAATTTCTGGCAGAACTAGGCAAGGAAACAGATAAATACATTAAAAGTTATCAAGCAAGCAACAGCAAAACTTGGTTTAGTGGCACTACTGCACAGCACAGTATGACACAGCACAGTATCCCCATAATATGGGAACAGTCAGAGCACAGTGTTGTCAGTTTGTGTTCAGCACTGCTGCAGCAAACAATCCTGTTTAGTGAACTCAGAATATCAACAAGTTAAAATGTAATATCCTCTGGCTGAGTCGGTCTTTTACTGAATGAGGACAAAATATCTTGATAGAACAGAACATCACAATGCCAGATTCACAATGCTGTAACCATTTTTAGAATCTCAAAAATTGTGGGGATACTACAAAACTCCATAATCTTTTTTTTTCTCCGTATTACTCTTTCAAAGTAACTTTTTTTTTTTTTAATCTTTCCTACATTATTTACACAGCCAGACATCAGAGTGACACAATACTGTAACAAATTTGCATTTTAACACAGTACTGTATGGCTGCTTCTCAAAGAATGTACCCAGGTGGTTGTAAGAGGTAGCATGTGAATTTTTCACCAAAGCATGAAACCGAGAAGACACTAACACAAACATACTATAGCCTCGGGATGTCAGAATAAATTATGAAGGAGCCATAGACTTGGATTAGCTAATATAAAAAAGGTATTTGAAACTCTATTACCCAATGCAAAGAGGCAGTGTGACACATTGTTATATAAATCTACAGCAAAATAAATATAAATCCCTGCAAAGCCAAAACTTGATTTCCTACCTGTAATAGCGTGAAGCAAACACCTGCATATAATCAGAAAAGAGACCGGGTTCATGTCTTTAAATTGGTTCACATTCCTAAGCAGTACTTGCAAGCTGATTATTTTCACAAGAGTTTTCCAGAGACTGACTACATTTTGTCTAATTTTAAGCAAGGCCAAGAGATTCGAGAACTTGGTACCTTTTCTTGGTCAAAAGAGAGAAATCTTTAATTTTATAATGTGAAGCTTAAGTTCCCCAGAATCCCTGCTTTGGAAACTGAAAACGTTGTCACTTGCAGGAATGACCGGGGATAAGTACCAGACCAAAACCACAAAGTATCACTAGAAAGGACAGCCCTACTGCGGGAACACGCTGTGCATATAGACACTCCTGTTTCTCCGGGCAAAGCTTCCCCGCCATACACCTCTGACACAGAACTGGTTTTATGCAAATAGTCACATATCTTTACTTGAATAGGTTGTGGGTTATTATCAAGGAGTTCTTTTTTCATAGCCTAGGGCACATATTTGCCCCACGTTAGTTATTTGTAAGGACGACATGGATGCATGCTTCTATTTCTTGACACATTTCATTGAAGGAATAGTCAACACAAATATTTTGTTATTTTCTGTGATGTCAGAAATCACATGGACATCTTTGACATTTTCTGTTTAGCTGCTGACATGCCAACTTGTTACGCTCTGGCAACTTTCACTTGTGCAACTGCTTGTTCCTTGCTGCAGCGCTGTGAGGATATCTTGTTGTCGTTACAGTGCTGGCTCCAGAAGGTGTTTATAAAAGGTGTGGGTATGATGTTAGGAGCATTAACAGCACTTACTTTTGAGCTACAGGACATTCCATTCACAGTCAGGTAGGGTGGAGTTTGCAAACGTACTTCTGAATTTGCTCTGTTACAGCAGATTCAGTTCTACAGAAAATCAGGGCTTTGTGTGAATGGTAATTAATGTAGTTAGAACTATTTGTTTTCTAATTTGAGAGACTATGGTTCAAAGATAAGGGCCTGAATGAGTTAAACCAGTTTAGGAAACATCCAGTAACTTATTTTTCAGGTGTCTATTAAAACTAGTTAGAATATTAAAGATACCTTTGGATAGAGTTTAAATACAGTTGTGGCAACTGAACGTACTATGCTACCTTCTGAATGTTTTCCACACTAACATGCACTAAATAGGTTATTTTTCAGTGATGGCTGTTAGGATTGCAATGTGGGACAGAGATTAATGATCACAGAATCAAGAAAGAATGAGGTTGGAAGGTGTTAAAAACACACCAAAGAAATACGGTCTTGAAATCAGAGAGACAGATAATATCAGGTAGGAAAGAAGCAATGAAGCAGCAAGACATTATTTTTAGCAGGGTAAAAAGCACTCAGTATGCTATTAACTAATGTCCTGTACCCCTTACCTTAACGTTTTCAGCTTCTGCATAATAGGGTTTTAACAGGTGCCAGCGCTCACCAGCTAGATCCCAACTGCCTCTTCCTAGCTCTCCTCTCTGCACAGAAACACAGGAACCAAGCCCAGATGAATCATCTAGCTGACCTTTTGGAGAAAACCACATCATCCAATCCCTCCCACAATGAATCTCATTTTCTTGCTTGATTACTCCTGTTACAAGACTACTTTAGGATTTCCTTACTTTGATGGCAGCGAATCCTATTCTAATTTACAAACAAAATCTATTCGTGAATATGTTACACACCTTCTCTTCCAGTTCATCCATTTCTTACTCCTGCTAACTACTTATTTTCACTCAAAAAAATCCATTCCCACTGCGATACATTTGTAGAGAACAGTCGTATCTCATTTCAGCTTTCATTTTGCTGTGCTGAATGGGCCATGTTCTGTAAATGCTTCCTTGTACAGACAATCATATTCTTCTCAATCTCTCTAAGAGCCTTTAAAACACAGAGAGCCTGGAAAACACAATATTTTAAGGGGAGTCTCACTGAGATGCTGCACAACAGAAATACTTTCATACTTGTGCTGAAAATAGATCTCTAGATGGCAGCTTAGCCTTATTTTTCTCATAACTACATCATGTCAGCAATTCCTAAAAAAGTGTGACTTTGATTAACGTAACATCATTTCTCTGCCTTTTAAAACTGCAGAGGTTCTAGCATACAACATTGTTATTTGTTTCCAGTCATAAAACTGTACATGTCTCTGCAAACCAAACTTCTTGTTTCTATCACTCTAGACTATCGGCTCTTCTACAAGCTCTTTCAGTGTTAATTCTAAATGGCAATCATTAAATATTTGCATTTATGATGTTTCTTTATCAGTGAATAGACACACTAGCATGTGTCTATGTTCCAACCCTACTTGTTTCCATTTCCTTTTGTGTCAGCTCATTACATGCTTCACCTTCCCTCTTTGTCTTAGTTTTCCTTATCAAAGTGTGCAAATCTGTTTGCTTCATTTGCTTTGTAATTACATTACATACCCTGAAACTTTAAATTCATATTCTGTTTTCCCATCTATTTTCATTTGAGTTATCCATTTCTTGCACAAAGCTCAGAATATGTTCTCAAGAACTGATTCTGCACTAGCAACATCTAGCTCACACAAGCAAAACTCACTTTTGCATCTGTATAATTCTAAGAATTATACAGACATTTGTCTTATTAGTCACAATTACTTTTTTTTTTCCTGTGGTTCTGTTAAGTAGTTTAGTAACGTCTTTTATCACAAGCAATATCACCCTTCAATGCTATTCTCTCTAAAATATTTTTTTTTTGGCTTAGTGACTGTTTCTGATTTCATAAATTTAAATAATTAATGTATTTTCCATCTGTAGTTTGTTTAAAGTAAGCCATTTCATGTTTTCCGCCTCGAAATAAACCAGTATCTGCAACATGTACAGGTCCCTTACAGGAGATCCCCGAAGAAACCATGCTGAGGAAAGAGAGGCAACGAAGTTATGAGGTTAAGTCTCCACCTTCCACAAATAAGTTATCACATTTGCTTAGCTCTGCTCCTACTGTGACATACAGGTTGGGAAACTCTTTTAAATATTGGTCATTTGCAAATGTAATGTTGAAAAAGATGAATTCAATTATATTATTTATGAAGTTTAAAAATGAATTTTATAAATTTCATCCAGTAATTCAAGATATCACAATCTGTTCCAAGGACAAACTTTAATTTTATACTGTTTTCAGTAGGTGCTTGTTTTTTCTTTTGCTTCCCATTGCCTCTGGAAGGAGGTAAAATGATAACTTCAGTCAAGCTGGGATGTAAGTGGAATTACAAGTTGCCATTCAATCCACAAATTAATATTAGAACTCTGAAGTGAGAACTACATACTTACTAAAGAAAAAAATATCATCTGAATATCAACTTCTGCACTGAACTCCTAGAAAAACCTCTTCATCATCATCAAAGCTATTTCAGAGGCTATCTCCAAACTGCTTTGGATACTGAGGCTGAAACTTCTGTTACACAAATGCTGTGAATGACTGTGACCTGCTCTACATTTTGGAATGTCTTTGAATCTTTTTCTGGGAGATGTGATTATACTTTTACTGCCAAAGGTGTCACTGACAGATACGTAACTCACTAAGCAATTCCAGGTGGATTCAAGCATACCATGTACTTTAGTGCCAAAATCTTAATTACATCGAGGAAGCAAGTGTAATTAACTTCATCTTTATGTGGGAGATGAACATGATCATAACTTACAGCACAATCAACTTACAGCACAGATGGATGCCTGGTCATCTCAAAGCAAAAAGGTGTCCCATTCTTGGGCTTTCATCTTCATCTTCTGAGACTTCTGTCCTGAAACTTGGTCTGATAAATTCTCAGCTGCCAGCTAACTTGAAAAAGCTGTTTCAAATATCCCCAGTACTTCAGCTGAGACTGCAGAATTCTGTCCTCTTTGCAGGTCTGTGACAGAGCACAGCAGTGCCTCAGACCAAAACACGACTTTGACTTGACAGAATAGGAAAAACACACATACAAGGAGGCCCATTTTGCAAAATGGGTAGGCTGAACACCAGTTTCTACCAGAGCCTGGAAACTGCTCCTAAATGATATTGCAGCAACTGCAGCAGCAGGAAGAACACCAGTGCTGTGACATATCATCATTTCAGAAAGCAGAGTAGGATAAAAGCATACAGAATAGCCACCAGGCGTGGAAATAAAGAACCATGCCATTGCCTGTGAAATATTTTCTTTGTTTCCAGTTAGAATCCTTGAATGATATGAGGAAAAATACAAGCTTTATCTCCTATCTACACTGCCAGTATACATGTGCTATAGCCATGACAATGGCTAGCCTAACAAAAGATTCTTTATTTTTCCTCTAAGTTTTTAGTCTAGCATAACATAAAGAGCAGCCGATAAACCACAAGATATGCCCCAGACTCACAGCAAATACAGGTTCAGTAGATGAAGAACAAAATTCCTGCTGAACATAACAGGTTGTCACACACATAAAAACATGGACAAATGCAAACTCTACCTTAGGAAAATATGCCATGATGAAACAAATGTTATTTTGAAAAGTAACTGCTATTGTGAAATGGTTACTCTACCAGCATTCCTGTCCAGAGCCTGGAAACTGTCCCGAAATGATATTGCAGCAACTGCAGCAGAAGAAAGAAGAAAAGGATCAGTGTGGGACATGCCCATCTGCTGGCTCTTAGCCATAGAACCGTTCTGAGGTTCTCCACTTTCTTTCCACATCTCTGAGGCCAACTATAGAGTCTCCTCTGATTCACTAAGTAGTATGACCTTGGAAGGGATTAAAAATTAAAAATTAGAGAAGCAGTGGTAGCAAGGGGAGAGAGCACCTTCAGAACTGCAGAACTCCCTGCTGTGTGTGTTTATTGGTATAGAGTCATCACCTAGCAAGAGCAAAAAAAGATAGAAGGCCATGAACGCTGAGTATAACATTAATATTTGCAATTAGCTAATCTGTGACAATTGTTTTTCTGAGTTTTACTTATCATTATCAGTTCTACAGAACAAGAAATATATACAATTTAAGATGCTACTGTAATTCTAATACAATATTTGACTGTAATTTGCAGATAGCACCACAATACCATATGCAGTGTCCAGATCATTTATTAATGACATGTAAGCAGTACTGGAAGATAGAAGTTGCAAATCAAAGACAGCATCAATCTGCTTTTTTTTTCCTTTAGCATTCACCGAGGAAAATCGCAAATGCTGAGCAATATAACTTAACCATGCCTAATTGCAAGATACCACTGACGGCTGAGATGGCTCCATTAAAATTATTTCTCATCAAATTATGAATTATACAAATTCTAATACCAGATCATCCTTTATCATCCTTTATAGGACTATTAAAATATATTACAGATATATTACAATCACTTGAATCACATACTTGAGGGCTGCTTAACCTTCACCTTAACGTTAGCCATATCAGACCATAACATTACATTATTGGCAACATAAAAAACTTAAGCTCCAAAAAATGCATTGTTCTGACACTGGCTGCCATGACATGATTTCTATTTAGCACACCTGAACTGACAGTCCATGCTGTAATTTTCAACTGCAGCTGTAATATTGACACAACATACAAGAGAATTTACCTCTTAAAAGTAGAATAATCACGTTTTCATGTTCCCAGAGATAGTCTTTTCTGTAACCAGAGATCCTGACTAGGAATAATTTGAGGATATCAGGCAATTGCCAAGGATGTCTGTTTGTCTTCAGTGCTTAGCAGGCAGCAGGATGTCCAGATATCCCCGACACACACTAACAAATGCAATGTACACGCAGCACTTCCCAGAGGCTTTGGATTTATTGTGCATATTCTTTACCAATGATTTGTAAATACACAACAAATCCAGGAAGCTCAGGCTGTGCTGGATTTACAGAAAATGCCATGTTTGCCTAGGAAGCCTATGTTACCAACTGCAGCTTGAATGTGTCAGACTCACTATTTAAGGGCTAAGCAGAAGCATGCACTTCTGGCCAGATATACCCAAGAGCTCCACCGGAAGAAAGCAGCCTTCGTGCAGCAACTATCGACTCTGAAAGCAGTTGAAGGTATTCTGAGCTGCGATCTCATTTTGGAGAGACCTCAAGGCACACTAATCTGGTGATTAAGGCACCTCCATCAATGCTGACAGACTAGATTTTCAATCCTCACTCTGCCCGATTTTTATCTTTAATGTCAAGTTTCTCCCATAGTCCATGAGAGTGACCCTGACAGCAGAATGTTGCATGCTTTGGGTGTGAAGTCTCCACAATTTTTTCACACCTACATTTTATACAATAAATTCTTCAGAATAGGGACGTGGATGAGGGACAGAATATGTGCTTGAAAATAGATCCCACCTCCTACCAATCAGCCTTCTAGTGTGGAAAACTGATCTCACTCCCATAAGGAAATGAGGAGCTTTCCGACTTTGGGGGATATAAGTTAGGTCTCATCCGACTTCTTGGTAGATCCAACTAGCAACCTTACAGTAGACTTTGTTGCTTAGAGAATCTGGGTTTCAAACAAGGAGCTGAAGTAGCCAGGTGTCTAAAAATCAATCAACTGCGTAAGCCTAATTCTGATTGAATCCAAAAACATTGAGGCTAAAGAGTAAAAGTAATAAAACCGAGTATTTTTCTTCTGGGAGACATTCTGATAGCTGCTCTTACTCTGCACCGGGCCAGAACCTCCAGTCTTTGGCCATGCTGTGGTCCAGGCTTTCAAGGTCAAGATGTTATTTATTTATTTTGTTTCCCTCCTACTTAGATGCAGAAATGCATTTGCCAAAACCACTAAGGCATAAACCATTATTTTATACTGTGAGTTTGTTCTAGTCAACCTCGTTTTCTCCTAAATTGTATCAACTGCATTTTGCTTAACTACTTCCATCAGTTAAACACCCTCTCATTCCTCAGTATTTCATGGCAAGGACAACAGCAGCACTGGATTCCATGTACAGTAGCAATTTGCCTGGAGTACAGCAATTGATTTGGTAGTAGAACTTGAAATAAATCAAGCCTCTGTATTGACTCAAGGGCACAATGTTTACTTTCACTTTTTCCAATGTTTCCATTTCTTCCCTTACTAGATTGGTTGCTATAGCCTTAACATTTCTTGGAATCACAGCATCAGAGAAAAAGTTTTAAGGAGCCTCACCTGGTCCAAGCTGTGGTCAAAGCAAAGCCAGCTTCAAAGCTAAAGCAAAGTTACATCAGGTTCTTTTGGCCATCCTCTGCCTCCTCTAATTTATCCTGATTTATACTAATCTCATTTCTGTTGTTTCTATAAGCTCTCATCCACAAAAAAGGTGACAGAGTTGTTTTGAAATTAACCTATATTAATCTTAAACACACTTTAAGGATAGGGCTTGGGTGCTTCCTTTTGTTCTCTGCCTTAGTGTGTAGGTGGTGAGCTCTGCTGAGTGCCTGTGAAAAAAGAATCAGGCACAATGGCAGTGCTGTAGCGCTCCATAATTTCCAAACACTAAATCACATTGCAGGTAAATGCACACAGCAGTAATTTAGGACAAAATATGCTACAGAGCTCTTGAAATTTATCCCCAATCCAAGTACTACAATACAAGAAAGTTCAGAATCCTGGCTACATTGAAAAAAAAAAAAAAAATCAAACTATGTCATGAGAGAGCATTTCATCTTCAGCATTCAGTGGTAATATAAGGCAAGAATTAGGGGAGTGGCAGGTAAAGATATTTTAGGGTTTGTGATCTCAGATTAAATTTCTTGTAGTAACACGAAATGCCTCTGCTCGTCTCTTTCAGCACTGTGGGGAAAGATAAAAGACACTGACAATGCTCAGAGCTGAGCAACAGCACTCGTTCTGCTGGCTTTTTTACCAGGATGACATGCAAGCAGCCACGGGCTCTGCTTGGGCTCCCATTTACAGGCATTCTCCATCCTGAGCTCCTACCACTCAGCCAGGGTGCTCAGCTCAAGCTTGACCACACTGCCCGGGAGGGAAGATGCAAAGAAACCTAAGCAAATTCGCCCAGGAGTGAGCCAGGTGGAGAGCAGCTATACTCTGCTATAAACCCTAGCGCCGCCTAACGAAGTGCTGTCTCTCATCGCACAGCTAATTAGTTTGAGTGCAGTGCCATACGGACAGGAAGATACTGCCTCCAGCTCTGAGGTCAGCCCTGCTAGCTGGGCTATCCGATCTCCCCGCACTCTGGAAGAGACACACATGGAGCTACTGTATAAGGTACGCTGGCCTGACTGCCTCCCTGCACCAGCTTTCCTCATCTAAAGAAATAGGTTTCACTAACACTTTGGGGCATCTTTTCTCTGTAATCGCTGCAACATAAAGAGATCAAGAGTTGCATTCCCAAAGCCTTTCCTCTGCTGATCCTCTGATCAATCCCTTGATCTTTTCCGTGTGACAAAGTCCAAAAAAATCAGCTCACAAATGTAGGGCTTTAGCCACACAAAAATTAAGCAGTGCCTGGCTTTTCCCCTTGAGCAGAATTGCTGTCTTCTAGACATACCAGAGGTCCAGCAAATTCTCAGTCTTTCTGCACGTAGATTGATGGTCTGGGACTAGTTTGGGGCTCACAAATACAGGTGTGAGCTCTAGCTCTAGCCTTATGCCACACCAGGGCTGTGACTTGTCTCTACATTATCATTTCTTTTTGCCTCTTTTCATGGGAATAAATTTGGGCCTGGTTTTAATCATTTCCAGTTTTCCAGAATAGTTATAAAAGCCTACTTCTAGTTATCTATGTACCCAAAAATATTAAATGCAACACTGCTTTTATTCTTCTCCTCTTGTCTATAAATAGAAGGACATCTTCTTGATACAAAAGAATTTATTTTTAGCCCTACTCTAACACAAAGGGCTACACAAAGTTAGTCACGTTACAGGGCTTCAGCTGTACTAGCCTGGGAAACTCTTTCTTTTTTCCCCTTTAAATCTGCCTTTCTCGAGTCATATGCAACATACGGTTTCACCCATCTTCACTCACTCTTAAGTACCTTTCTAATCTTTCAGGGCAGCTCAAAATTACTCTTTCTCCCAGGCATCACACCATTTCTTCCTGAGATTTCTTGGTTTCCCTCCAAACCCAAGTAAAAAGGCTCATTGCTTTTATATATTACTTTCAGGCAGGCCAATCCTGCTCAGGATTTATGTACAGAGCCGTGTCCTTTTTCTTCATCAAACGTATTCGCTTTCAGTTTCTGCAAGGGCTTCCCCTACAGCAGGACAGTCAGTTCACAAAGTCTGCAATAATGCTTTTTGCTAATCCACATGGCATTAGCAGATAGCCAGGTGTATCACATTTGATTTGTTCAGTCCTGTTCCTTTAGTCAGGGAAGAAACAACCTCACTTTGAAAAAATCCCCAGATTATACAAACTTCCAGCCTCCACGACTTGACTTATTCTAGGTTCTGGAGGAATCCTTCTGTACGCATTTGTGTCCTCTGTCCTTCCCTGAGCTGTCGAGTTCAATTTCTTCAGGACCTTCAATTACTTAGGAGTTGAGGTGCTCTTTCTGAATTTCATAATTTCTTGCATAATTTCTTTTAATAAGAACAGCAGGCTGATTATTCCAGACATACTTCTCTGCATCTTCAGACACATTTATCATATCCTAGAGCTTTCTGCAGAATATTTTGCTGTTTATAAAGCCACTTTTATTGCAGCTCCTAAGCCTTTTTCAGTTGTGGTTTCCTGATGATAGGCAATAGGGTGCTTCTGGGATTTAGAGTCTGTCTGTCTTATTCCTGATTAGGCTACATCTATTGTCTCCACAGTGATGGAAGACTTGGATGCAACTACAGTTATCAAATGACAGAAGAATGCTGAAGGGTTCCTCTTTCAAGCAAGAAAATCATTTGGTCCCACTGATATTTTAAAACATGTTAAAGAAACATTTATACCAATCTTCCTACTAGTTAAAACTCGTGTCTAGAAAACTTGGATCACATTTCATCTGGTGTCTCCTCTTAAAACTTTCAGAAATGCCTCACATGTGTGAGATGAACTTGACAATAGAAAGCATAGTGATAAATGAGTATTGTTAAAATGCTCCAGGTGGCTGTTCATGAAAATAAAGATCTCATTCCTTGAAATCTAGGATGTTTTTAAGGTGGGACATATCACTCAAAGCTCTTGCCTGCCACACTTTTGGCAAATACTCAACAAATAAACTTGGATGAAACCAGTAGGTTTTTATAGATATTTCTCATAAAACACACAGGGTTCTTGAATAAAACACATAATTCTGTTGAATGGAGTTTTCTAGAAGGGAAAGACTTCTCTGGTAGTTATCACAAAATAAAACAGAATAAAGCAATCAAAAAAAAAAAAAAAAACCCACCACCAACAAAACATACTCAACAGACCATTTGATCTCATATTTTGGAAAAATCTATACAGTTTTCTATCTAATTTTCCACTAAGGAAAGTTAGAAAACCAGTATGGGTCAGTATATTCTTCAACTATATTGTTACTCACAACTATGATAAAACTGGCACATCCTCCCTTGATGGAGGGCATGAAGTTTTTGCTAGAGGAAAGGAAGAAAACTTCACCCTTCTTGGAAAAATCCTTCAGGGTGGCAGGTACAAGTGAAAGCTACATACACACAACTTTGGCACAAAGTATCCTGGGGAGGATACTTGGTACAATAAGTTCTAAACAATAAGGGAACCTAGAAGGCACTTAGAACTCATTATTTTCCATATTCAAGTTGCTGCATGAGGATAAGGAAGTAGACTTTTGGTTCACAGAATGTTTTCTCTTTTCTAAAATTATTTGAATACTTCTGTGATGAAAGAAGAGACAAAGTGAGGGAGTACACAGGTTCTTATTTTTCCTGGCAGGCTTAAAATGTACTTAAATAAAAGTAGACTATTTCTGCCAGTAGGAAAAAAATATTAGCAAAACCGTTTCCAAATGATTCAATATGCCACATCCAAAAGCCATGTGCCAGAGCCCAACTAAAGACCACATAGAAAGCTAACTACATACTTGGAACTACCCTAGGATTTGATTTACTTAATATATCCTAGAACTCAGCAATTGTCTTTCGTTGGCAATTTTGACTCTTGCAGACCTGTTTTTTCCTAGGATTCAGGGGTAAAGTTTTGTAACTCATGTGTCTTCCTCTGGAGAATACAGACCAAAATAAGTCTTCCCCATCTCAGTCTTCAGGTGTTCTGAGCAAAGCAGAGTTTTGATGGTTTAGGGTGCATCTGCACTAACATTTTAATTCAGTTTAGGTATGCACTTCTGAAACAAATCTTCTGATCCTCTCCAGTTAGTACACTTTATTTCATACAGTGAAGCAACATGAAATTTACTCCATGTATATGCATAATCAAACTTGGCATCTCTACTTGTTAAATAACACAGGTAAGAAACAACATGAGATCCCTTTTTAAAAGAGTGTGTAGGTTTGTGGATATGACAAACATTGATTTCATTGTGGATATCTAAACAAAAACTATTTCTCCTAGCTCATGGAACTCCTACCATAGTTCACAGTTCTCAGCTTCTTCTTTCCCATTGCCTTCAAATCAACTTGTTGGTCTGACAGCAGTTAGCTGTAAGAAACTACCACCAGCAGTGTAAACCACTTCCTTTACCTAAACGGATGTATATATTTCTGCTCATCTGAATATCTTAAGGCAAGTAGATGGTAGAGGAATAACATTAGTGTGGAAGTTACACATTTAAAATATTAAGCCCTTATGTAGGCTGTTAGAGAGCTGTGAGAACTTCTTTAGCGTAGTTTAATCCTCGAGTCAGGAATCCGCCTTTGTCCATCTGGCTTTTTTGCATGAGCTTTATACTTGCTTTAAACCCATGTTCTCCTCCTGAACAGGGGAAGGGGTAAAAGCTGTTTTGCTTGAGGGCAAGCTCTGACCTTCCCGTTTTGACACCAAGCACAAGCGCAGCTGTGCACAGACTGTCTCCTGTTGCCATTTCACTCTGATCTCTACTCCTTTTCCTACTTGTTCCCTCTGCACACAGCCTACTAGCAAGAAGGATTACAAGTAGGTGGCTGACATTCAACCTTTTCACCTCATGAAGCCTGTTTAATTTTTCTGCTTCAATCCTGGATCTAGCAGGCATGAGGACAGAGAAGACACTGGAATCAAACAGATTTTTCTAAGGGAGGCCATAATGTCAGACAAGCTCCAGGCCAGAAGCCTGAAGCCAGTAGATGCTCTGGGACAACACTTCCAGGGGTTGCTTAAAGGTGGATCTGGGAAGCTTTATGATGAGTCATGGAAGTGGTATTCGCTGCCTTTGTGTTTTACATGGTGAAAACTGTGGAAAGGATTTCTGAAAGATGATTGATAGAATTACTGTCACATTGGATACTGCAATAGACTGATGCAATGCTAAAGACATGACCGGTAAAAATCACCTAATCTGATTGTGTGTACATCTCAATTTGACAAAAGTTTATGGAAAAAAATATATATTTATTTTGCGATTCTAAGTTTTTAACCATCCACACGTACCACCAAAGCAACCGACAGGACATCATCTTTCCTAAGGCCTCATCTCCAACCAAACCCAAATTTCTTAAGGAGAGGGGAGGTCCAGGTTGGAAGCTTCTTTACACAATACTGTTGTTTAAAATTACCAGAGGTATAAGTATTTCATAATATTTCAGATTGTGCCTTCTATTTCAATTTCTTTTTCAAATAAAACATTCAGTCTAACATCTCTCACCTCAATTTCAGTACTTGAAAAAATTATCAGAGCATGGTCTTCCGCTATTGGATGTATAGCCCAATTTCCTGATATGTTTAAATCCTGAAAGATGAAAAAGATTTGTATATGTAGAATTAAAGAATCATCTCAAAAGCCACATATACTTTTTATAGCACTAGTAGTTTTGTCTGGGACTTTGCTGGGAATGCTTTCGCTGTTTTAGGGTATTTCAATGATTTTGTACTTTAAACTATTGTGGGCACTGTAAGTTTGAGCAAGTGACATCATTTTTAAAAGTACCTAATAGATAATATAGCAGAGAACGGAAGCCAAGTTACTCCAAATAATAGGTTTTACAGGGGAAAAGTGCTCAGGTATTAGCAGCACAATGAACAAATACACTTGAGCGTTCTGCCTGCCTAGCATGGTTCACTGTGTCACGCTATAGTTAGAAAAGCAGATGTTGATGTCAGCCCTGACACGGGATTTGCCAGAATTTCTCATGTTGCAATCTCCAGGTTCCAGCTTCCTTTCCTTTTCTAAGCAGGGTTTGCACAATCTGGAGTTTCAGTTGCCTTTGTTCATTGCGTTTGGATGTTAAAAGTAAAAGACACAGTAAATGTCAGCTCCAGCCAGCTGTGTTTTCTGAAAAGCAATGTACAAGTCTGTCTTCTTACACCAACTACACTGTGGAATGAATGACTGCAAAAATATGAATGTTTTCTGTGCTACACCTGTAAATTTCTGAGATTTCCAGATATGTGCAGAATTTAGCAGCTGTTGTATTTGTTAATAACAAGGCATTTTTTTGTTACTAACACAATGTCTCATAGAAGTGCTATTTTATGTTTAATACTTTTACTTATTTGTAAATGAATCACTCTAATTTCAGACTTCCATGAACTTGAAGTTTATGGTTGACTCTTTACATGTTAGCACACCGACTCTACCAAAAAGTCTGGCATCCTGAACATAATGATGAACAGTCGAGTGACTTCCCTTAACCTAGGTCTGGAACAGCCCATACGAACACAGACTTCAAATGATGGAAATGCATGGAAGGGATAAAGAATGATCCTTTTAGAATCTAGAATGAAAGGGACAAGACAGACCTTGCGCAGGTGTCACCACATGTTTAATGACAGAAAACAGAAAACGTGTGATCAGACCTCCTTCCTAGAAAGGCTTCTATGAAGGACATTTCAGCAACATGTAAATAAGTACTGTGGTCTCTAAAATTTAAATGTTAAACCATCTTCACACAAACTTTGAGCACAATAATTATCAGGCCCTTGTGTAAAACAACATCTTCTTTCCCAGTTTGCAACGTTAGAATATTACCTGTTTGAAATTAGCATTATTCAACTGTGAAGCTATTATTTAAGTAATGTTCATTACACAATTTAAATCTTTACAGAATTTGCATCCTTATATTAGTGTGGAATCTTTTGTGGTTTCAGTTCTGATTTTCCTAGAATTAAGTTAATTTCCTTATATAATTGAGGGGATACCACTTACCTGGAATTTACATCGGGAACAGCCATGTGTATTCTAATCTTTTTCTTTCTTTCTCTTTCTGGAGAAGTACAGGAATTTTAATTTTAAGGTTATAGGAACAACTCAGCATGAGAGCACCATCTAGTGACAAACAGCAAGGTTAGGAGTGCCAGAACTGTCACACTGCTTTTCAATTTAACTCAAGAACATTTTGAGAAAATAATATCAAACTTCTGTGTTAAAGGATATTTCTGATTCTGTGCTATTTATTGTTGTGGAATTGAACAAATCAGTAAGAAATCCTCTATGACTTTTTCAGAAAATATCGTGTAGGAAATGAAGTAAAAAATGTCAAAAATCGTTTCACGACATCCATGGTTGAAGCCATTTACTTCTCTATTTTGAAGGTTAGTCAAGATTCATTCATGTTTGTACTGTAAATTACTTGCAGCTGTATAAAAATGTTGCTAGGTGCAATTTGACCTGACATCTCTCTTTCAGAAGCAAATCACTTGTAACCTCACTGAAATTGTAGAGTATCTTTGTTTTAAAACTGAAATAAAAGGGAAATAAATCAAGCACCTTATATCCAAAATTTATTATTTAAGAAAACTGAACATGTTTATGATTGCCTGGAGGATTTTGATTTTCCACTGTGAACGTATTAGATAATCTGCACCTTGTGAAGGAGACATAAGATGCTACAATATGTATAAGTGAGTAGAAAATTGCATTTACATACCCTTTTTTTAATGGTTTATGGGTTGTTATGGGCAATGAGCCCGCTGTCTTAACAACTGCCAGATGCATCCATAAGATGCTGAAGTTCTACAATATGCACAAATATCAAAGAAACTCCAGATAGGGGCAATAAAATTAATTGCCTATTTTCTGAATGTACCTGAAGGAAGACAAGATCCCTAATTTGCTATGGGCTGCACAGTATCACAAAATATAAAATGAAAATATTACATTTGAATTCAGTTCTTCATTTTAGGCCTGCTAGGGTTCTGTTTTCCCCAAAATATTTTTTTCTAGGTATGGGGAAAATGCACAAAGCTCTAATACCACTAAAATGCCTGAAATGCTTCATAAAATACCTCATAAAATAATCATTAATAATACGTATTTTCCTTAACTATAACTACATATCATTCTTCTGGGATCTTTAGATTGCTTAATTTTACCCACCTTGTCAGATCTTGCTCAGTCTCTTTGAGAAAGGTGTGTCCCCTTTCTTCATTGTGAATTGTGCACATGGGCAGTGAGATGGCAAATCACAAACTATATTTCCTTCTACACTGATTCAATGGTTTTGCAGGTTAAACAGAACCTAGAAGAACATTTAAAATAAGCTTACTGACAGAACTCTCAAATTTCAGCATTTTATTTTCTCTCCTCAGGATGTCACTATTTCCTTTCCTGTCATCATAATGCTAGATGAAAATTTTAGTTCTATTATTACTACCTTTTTTTTTTTTTTTTTTTTTTCTTCCATTTAGCAAATGCTAGGAAAGCACTGAAAATGCAAAGTGTAAAAGAGTTCATTGTTCGCAACCTTAATTTGTAATGAGCAGATCTGGGGATATATGATTTTACAGATTAAGATTACACTACCCAGAGCTGCCCACAGCAGTGCTCATAGCACTTATCATATACATAGCACTGATATAGTAGTGCAAGTTTAGTCTCCAAAACAGCACTTAACATCAGTGTGTATTGTAGGAGACACAGTTACGAGATTTATTTTGTTAATTATACTTAATTCATACTCAAATCTACAATATTGGTTTATATAGGCCTGGCATGTTGGTTTGTGATGACTCAAAACCTACAGCCTTTGCAATGCAGCTGATTAGAAATTCTCACATTGTGGCTCAACATTTGTAGTAGAAACATCTAGCTGGAAGGAGTGGGCAGAGAAGGTGCTAAGATCCTAAGCATCCATTGTAAACCTGTAAGAGTTAATCTGTCAGCAGTTAAGATGACAAAAATTTGTTACACCACCTCCAGATTCAATCTTTGCGTAATTGGAGGACATCAACTTTACCGTAATTACTCTGGAGTTAACTTGGTCCAGTTTCTGCTTTCTTAATACAGGAGTGGCCATGGAACATTCTGTGTATTTACCTAGTAATTTGTTTAGCTATTTTTTCTTAGAATGAGGCCTTCTGATTGTTTTCTTCTCAAACACTGGAAGAACTTGCTTCTCAATTACCAATTCATTTTGTCTCAGTAGCAAGACCAACTCCATTCACTGTGCTCTTAATTTGACAGACATATTGCACATTTTAATTGAAAAGAGGTTTCCCTTCTCTCCACGTGAGGGCAGTGTTTGTAACAGTTTGGAATAGTTTTTCCTTATGGATATTGTAAAGCCCATCATCTCCACCCTACTACTAAAATAGAAAAGAAAAAAAATGCACATTTGGTAGCAAACTAATTAGGCCCTAGTATACAATCAAAGTATATGCTTCCCACATAACAGAATGGTAACAGAAGCAAGGAGAACACATAATAGGCAAAGTACACCTCTTGTGATACATCCACCTCAGCAGATCCATCGTTGATTACAAATATTCATGACTAATGCTATAATTTTAATTATACTAGAATATTTATTGAAATATTGCAAATGCATCACATTTGCAAAAGCTTTCCTATTTGAACTGCCTGCTGAAATATTTTAAGGCTAGTTTTCTACACCACTTGCCAAAGCCAACTTGCAGACCATATATTGCATGTTAAAGATCCCAAAAGAGGTAAAATACAAGATATTGATTCAAATAAGTTTAATTGCTCAAGGTCAAGTTCTATTTTTTTCAGTATCTAGATTCTTCTTTTCTCTAATATAAATAGTGAGAGTGAGGGAAGAAACTGATGCTTTCTCAATTTCTGGACCCATAAGTAGAAAACAAGAGTGGTATGCCAGTCCAGCATGGCATTGACCAACCTGATTACCTTCTATATTGACTAGATGTGTGGGTAAGGAGAGAACAGGCGATTCCTGCTTTGACTCTGCTGCAGAGCAGTAAGACAGTAGAAGGAGCCCCAGGAGCTCAGGTCCCATCGCAACCCTCACGGTCAGACTTGCCAAGCTGCCTCACACATGAGAAACCCTGAGCATACCTGGGCACCTGCTCTTCTGAGCCCTGGTCCTTGGCAGTTCATGAGCAGGAGCTTCAGGAGCTCATGAAGCAGCCGCCCACACTGTGCTGCTCTGTCCGTGTGCCCTGCTCCGAGGCGGCTCAATCAACATCAGCTCCTCTTCGGAGCCAAGCGGGGTGGGACTTTGTTTTCCCAGCAGAGCACATCAGTCTTGGTGCACTGCTGAGGCCCACGCATGCTCTCAGGGGGGTCCCGAGGACCCAAGTTTCAGCAGCTGCCTAAAGTGCAACTTTTCCATTGCCCGTTGTTGAAATAAACCATGAGGAGCACGTAGGAATGGGTTCCTCTCGGTTTGATGAGGGCGAGGAGCCTGTGGGTGTCTCCTGGACTCTGGCGGTGTTATTTCCAGGTATTTTCCAGAGTTATCTATCACTGGACTACACTGCTTTTGGACTGGGGCTTGGGAAAAGTGAACAGCGAGATGACCATTTTTCCCCTTGACAGAGGACTTACAAAATTAGTCTTTTCCCCTGAATGACAGTCATACAATGAGTTTGTTTGAAAACATGAGTGCCCACTGCCTACACAGAAAGCTTGGTGATGTTAACATTAGGAGGCTTTTCTTGGAGGAGAGAAAAAAAAAATCAGCAATTCAGTGCATCCATAAGCTATGCACCAGCTGGCACAGAAAGCAGCTTCAATCTAAGCAAGTTGTGTAGGAAGGTGCTAGCCCATTTCCTCACTGTTGGGCTCCTGTTTTTCCCTAGCTCTGCTTCTGCCCTTACCAGAAGGCAGGCAAGAGACTTTCCTAGGGCCACTTGCATCTAATCAGCACAGCCCGATTCTGTTCCTCCATTGGAGATTTTGGGGCTCTGCTAAGTCCAGTATTGGAAACTGGCTCAGATTCATAAGGACATCCTTACACAGGTTCGTGAGCAGATGGGGAGCTGATATTATAAGATTATATCCTAGGTAGAAACTTCGGGTTCAGGTTATGAATCCACACTGTTGAACCAGGACTGATAGGTAGGTAACGTAGGTAATTCCCTGTTATTCTAAGGGTATTTTATCGTCATAAAAAGCTCTCCCTTCGGGTTACTACTGCAGAGGAACTCCCCTTGATACCCTAATACCACATTTAGGTCCATCTGTAGCTCAGTTACTCTGGTTTTAGTCTAACAACATCATCTTGCTGCAGGTTAGTAATGAGTTAAATTTCTTGGCCAGTTTTAAAGGCTTCTCAGTCCTTTTTTAAAGCAAGCATATTATCGGGAAGTGGGATTTTTTTTAGCCTGAATGCGCAAGATCTCACCCACACAAGGATATTTATGCCAGTCTCCTCCCCTTCACTGTATTGCTTCATCTCCAGCAGTGATTGCTGGCAATACATTATCCAGCACCCCCAGCCGTTGCCCAAGATCCTGCACCAAGGACGCAGTTCATACAGTCAGTGCTGAGAAATCATAGGAGAAAACTCCTGGTGAGAACAATTTGTTCAGCAGGGGGGAGTAAGGATCACATCTACTCTGAGCTTTAGTCCACAAAGTTTGCATAAACCAGTTCCTGCTTTACAGCTTGTTTCAGGCTGCAGAAGAGAATAGCAATTTCATAAAACAGCTCTTATCCAAAGCCAGGATGCTGGTGCTCTTATTTGCTAGAGGTGGGTAAAATGTTTGCTCCCCTGCACAGATTAGTGCTTTAATCTTATCCTGAGTAACCAAAAAAAAGGAATCCGTTTCTATTCCCTACCAGGGCTCTATTGCGAAAGGGTCTAAAAGGGTAGAGGGAAGGAGCACTCCTATCTGAGCGCCTCATCCCTCATCTTTTCTAGCCCTTTGGGTTGGTTTCAGTCCACTCCTGAAAATTAGGGAGCAGATCCTCTTGTAAGGACCAGTTCTAGATCTAGAGAACTAGTTAAACCCACACGGGAGAACTCAGCTGAAATAAAGGAGATGGCTCTTGCTGCCAAGTTGGAAACACCTTGCCATAGGGCGCTACGGACCATACGGTGTGACACAGCTTGGAGAGACAATTGAATTAGTGGAAATTAAAACACAAAACTCACTGGGCCTTACTGAAGGCAAAGAAGAATCCCCACTGCATATCACAAGAGGCTGAGGAACATCTGGGGAAGAGAACTGCTGGGTGATACCACAGTCTTAACCTTCCCCTGAGCATCTGCCAGAAGGCAACATGCACAAGGGTAGGTAACTATAGCAGGCAGCACTTATAAAGCAGAGCAGTGAAGCATGCTGGAAGGTAAAAAAAAAAAAAAAAAAAAAAAAAAAAGGCTGGCCAGCAAATCAAGGGTCCACCACATTCCTCACATTTCCTGCAGTCTTTAATCTTCAAAACCTGTGAGTTGCTTTGTGAATTGTCCTAAGAAAACAATGAAGCCCAGCAGATTCCTGCCTGTGTAGCAACAATAAGAACAGCATCTGTGACACCATGATACAGGCCTCGTGATCACAGGCACACATAAATAAAACACTCCCCACTTGTTGCCCCAAGAAGGCAACATGACTAATTCTGCACTCTTAGGTCATGCTTTCAGTTTTCACATGCCTGGAATATAGACTTGACCCCTGCCAGTCTGCACTCTGCTTGGCCCATGCAGTGTGGCAAGGCGGTACTAACCATGCTGATATCTCCCGCCTGTGTCTTGCAGAGAAACAAGCTACGATCCAGAAAAAAACCATCATGACACATCCCAGATCTTGGATGTTTCATGCTAAAGGAAATAAGTAAATCTCTCCCACTGCTCCTTCCTCCTCTTCCCTTCTCAGCTACGCAGGGGCACAGACTGTTACTGCACATGGTTGACCCCATTTCCCGTGCTCAGAAGCATCAGGTCTAAGTGCCATCTGAGTACAGCTTGCTACACCGCTCAGAGCTACGTTTCTGTTGCAAGCACACTGCAGAGGTGCCCACAGGGTACCCTTAGCCAGCAGGACACACCAGATAACTGGCACCAGCACTCACGCTACAGCAGCAGGCACACGGGGCCCCGCAAGCCCATAGTGGCTGCAATAGTCTCCAGGCAGGAAGAGAGGCAGAGTGAGGCCTTCAGGCCCACTGTCCTCCTGCCCATGGCCCAGGTTTCCAGGGAGAAAAGTTCCATCCATGACACTGGTTTTGGATTATTCCATCTAAAAGCTTTGCTGGACTCTCCAAAAGGTTTTCAAAGCTTAAAAAAAAATCTCACTGAAAGTCTTTCAGTTCCCAGACTTCATGTCCTTCAACCTTAAGCACTTAGCTTTCCTCTCACATAGAGTAAAGGCTGTGACACCTGTAAAGACTGGGTTAGGATAAGGCAGCAAAGAACTCCGGGGGAAAGCAAAAACTACCTCTTCTCCTTGACACTGCTAAGGAGAACACCATAGCTATTAAGACAAGTACACTAATGTTAGGGTAAAGTCACACACCATCCATATTTTCAGAAGTCCTGCAGGGTAAGGAGATGGACTGACCACAGTTAGAAAACAAGACAGAAAACCTAAGGAGTCTCGTGGCAAGGAAACGGCATCCAAAGGACAGGCTCTCCTGCTGACCATGAGAGCACACTTGCAGGGTCTCCTCGTACCCACTCCTCGTTTCCCCAGCAGGACTAGGCAGGCACAGAGATACACAGGAAGAAAGGAGGAAGCAAAACACCAACGTGGCAGGTCACCAGCCAGCCCCATTGCATTGATTTTCCAGGTAATCTGCTCCACTGTATCTCTGCCTCCCAGAGGATACTAGGAGGAGTCTACACAAATTTGGGAGGACAAATTCAGATTTAGACCTCTCTTAAGTAAAGCTGCTAACAGATGCTGCAATTGTTGAGGCTGCAAGCAAGACAGAGCAGCCAGATATCACAGCATGGAGTAGAGAGCTCCTCCACACACAACAAAGGTTGCACCTAGCTTTCCCATCCCTTCTCCATGGCTGAAGGAGTTCAGTTTCTTCTCCACTTCCAGACTGCTTCTCCACTTACCACAGTGGATGTGGTTTCCTGTGAAATAAATTCCTCGAGCTCCTGGTGAGCTTCCTGCAGCTGGCCAGGTCACAGAGCAGGCCAACAGCAGAGCACAAATGGCTTCTCTACCCAGTCCCATGGCAGGCGAGTGCAGAGCCTGCTCAGCAACAGCACAAGGAGATCAGCACAAAAATACCCCTGGCAGCTGTTGAGTCCAAATGGCTAATAAAGGCTTGCAGCTGCTCATCTGTAGCTGGTTAAAAGAAGAGCCAATATCGGAAAGAAAGCCATGGTGAGAAGAAAAAATATTTCTAAGAGAGAGGTCATCTTGCATGGAAGCAGCTGCTTCGTTGTACTTGTTCCACTGTTGCAGCTCGGCTGTCAGAGTTCAACGCTTCCAGAGAAAACAAGAACAAAACCATTTCCGAGTTGCTAGAAACACCCTGATTTATGTCAAGTGAAGGTCTAACCCCCAGTAAAACAGGCAGGTCCAAGGTCAAGCCAAGTCCATGGGTCAAGATCTGGATCAAGGGGACTATGGCCAGATGTGAGCCTGGCTGCAATGCGACTCAGGTAGAGCCAAGGGCAAGTACAGGGAATTAAATGTGGCTCCCAAGTGAGGGGGCAGAGCCCCACCTTGGCTCATTCCATCTCCATAACAGCCTGAATGAACACCAGACACCTGTGCTACATACCCCAGTGTAACTGCACCTTCATCTGTTTGCACTGTAGTAGCAGAAATTAAGTTCAAACCTATCAAACCCTAATAGGCCTTCTCTCTCTCCCCCCTTCCCGCCCCCCTGTCTCTCTCTTCCTGCTTGGATTCCGGCATTACAAGCTGGGCTGGACAACTACCTGCCTACCCCTCTCCTCCACCAGGATGGAGATCCTGCATGGTTTGTGGGCAGTGATTCAGATCTCCTGCTCCCAGTGCCAGCTGAAGTTTTCTCTCCCCTACCACAGAGAGGAAGGCGAGCTGCTCTTGATATGCCTGGAGGTCCAGGCCCTACCTAGCCAAGGCCATGCTGGGCTGACAGTCCATATCCAACTGCTGAGGCAGGCTCATCCCACACCCTTGGTGAGCTCCAGTACCTGGTCAATGAGTGACAAATGCCGGTGGTGAAGAACTGCAGCAAGCCTGCCTTTGGGGACAAGTTTGTTTGCTCCCTGCAGGACACCAAGATAGAGAAGAGCACTCTGAAGCTGCAGGTGGGATGGGGCTGGCTCATGTCCGAGTTATCTGTGTGGTGTCCTAGTTCAGTTAGTAGATAGAGAACGGCGCCTCGACTACAAAGCATGTGATGGGAAGCTCCCTCCATGCTGGCCTCTTTGCAAGTCTCATTCCTTTGCCCTTTCAAAGAAAGCAGAGTGGCTTAGTAGCTCCCTAGACTCATTCACCAGGTACTCTCAGAGAGCAGCCAGCAGAGATGTTAACCTCAGCACAAGAAAACTACAATAGCCAAGTACTTGAGTCACCAGCAGCCAGAAAGCTTGGAGCTCCTAAGATGCTTTGGCTGTCAAAGTGGTGCCCTAAAAATTTCTTTGACATTTTATTCCTGGACTCCGCAGCATTTACATAGCAATTATTTACAATAATTTAACTTGCTCAAGGTGCCAGACGGCACTTTGAAGCAGATGCACCGCTGGTGCCCAGCAGGACTGAATGCACCTCATGTCTTGGGAGCAGCTAGCTGCAAAACACGCTACAGATCAAGATGTCTTTGAAAGCTGTGCAGAGGGGACAGCAGCAAAGCCACTACTGGTGAAATCCCCTGTATAAACAGGCTATTTCCCAACCAGCTACATCCTCCCATTTTGCTCCCTCCCAAGGGCAGCAATTGCCATTTCAAGAGATATCACAGTCCAGATGAATTGTACATCTGAACGTGAGCAGTGATTGCTCTGTTGCTAAACATCTCATGACCCTTGACAATGCCTAGTAATACACTATCCAAAGTTCCTCCGATTTGGCAGTCAAGTTTCCTATCTCTGTTTATTTTCCATTCGCTTTTTGTATGGCACCTTCACTAGAAAAAGCACTTAGCAATTTTCTCAAAGTAAACCACCACAGAATGGTATGGGGTAGCTGCAGTGGCAGGGCAAGAGCACAGTCCAAAAGGAGAGATGTGCACTCAGAGCAAGAGATGGAAGGAAAAATGGAGATGGAGCTAAGAGAGAACACAAGAAAGCAAGAGCCATAAGCTGCTTCATGCTGCTATCAAAGATCGCAGCTAGATTCACACATTGACATTGAGTTACAGGATGCAAGTGTGAAGAGCTGATAGCAATAATTCTCTCCTCTGTCATGAAGCAGTTTGTAAAAATTTCATTTCAAACCAAAAACGCACATGCACACAACATGTGCATGCAGCAACGCACGCAACCACACTCCTGAGACTGGCTGCAAGCAACAAAGCCCGAGAAGTCACAACAGATGTGCAAACTGCATGCTAGACAGGAAAATGGGGGGGAACAACTGCAAGGGGACATGGAGCGGGGACATGTGTGAGCACTCATGGGAAAAGCTCAAAGCTGTCATGAAACAAGTCAGGCAGCTGCTGAAGGGCCCACCTGCTTCTCAGGCCATTGTGGAGAGGGATGCAGACCCTGTATGAAGGTGGGGATAGCAGTAATGTGGTTAGGATGGTAGGAGCTAAACAGAGATAAAAGAGTGGCAGAAGAATTGCTTTGGGAGATACTGCTATAAGAAATCATCTGAACTTTACCTCTTAGCATATGCCTGCTTGTCTACTATGACATCCCAATTCAGACCCTAGTGACACTAACGAGACTGGAAACATACGGAAACAGAATGAAAAGCAGGAGCTCCCTTGGCAGGAGTTTCATCTGTGGTCCTTGTGGATGCACCTGTGACACAGCTCCATCCTGCACCTCTCCCTGTGTGGACATGCTCCTTCCCACTCTTCCACAGGTTCAACACTTTGACAAAGACTCTAGAAATGCTATGCTGGGGGAAGTCATAGTTGCCCTGAGAGACCTAAAGGCCCCAAAGCCTCATTTTATGCAAAGATCTGCAGAAGAGCACAAAGGTAGTGAGTCCGTGGCCTTCAACTGTGTGTACAAATAGTGGCTTGGGGGGTTAAAATAGGCATGTTAATACAGATTATCTCATAATTTTACTAATGAAAAATTCCTGCCATACATCCTTGAGGACCGACTGTAAATCTGGATTAATTTAATTCCAGACCTACACTTCACAGATAGGCAACACAGCAAAGGCTACAAGCAACAGAGTGCCCCATGGCCCACTGGAAAAACAGAAATCAAACAATTATGTCATGACATAAGAATTACTACTGTAGTAACGTTAAGAGTTAGTACAGAGGCACCTGTATATTATCTTTAGATCCTGCCTCATTTCTCACTTCCCCATATGAACCAGGAGAGAAAACCTCTTCTCTATAGGTTGAAAGCTTGTTTAATTAACCCTGCAAAGTAACGAATAAGTACTGATATGCTGTGGACAAAACACTGGCAAGTTGGTGTAGATTTGACAGAGTTCAAAAGGAGATGTGGAGCTGTTCCACTCCTGCCCTAGGAAGAAAGAAAATTACTGTGCAAAACAAAGAAAGGACTCCTGATGGCAATTGCTAAAAAGCTAAAGAAGAAAAAAAAAAAAAAAAAAAAAGCAGTCTTGAGATTACCGAAAAGCAGAATATGGCCAGAATGCTATAATGGTCCCTGCAATCTCCATTGCTGAGGCACTAGGGCTCTGAAAAGCTGTAGAAAGGTTAATGTGAGCCTTTGGGTGGTTGTGAGCCCTTGGGTGGCTGTGCTCACTGCATGTCCCTGCGCCTTTCACAGGACGTTATGGAAGAAGTGCTTGTGCCCCATCTCCCAGAGGATAAAAGTTGGTTGCTGAAGGCAAAAGCAGCAGCCTCTTGCAGCACTCCAAATAAGAGTAAGTTCTATTTCCCCTGCTGCTCCACTTTGTACAACCTGCAGTGCTGTCAGAAAACTGCTACAGAACCGAACCACAAGTCCATATAGCTCAGAGCCTGTCTCTGAGAGCAAACAAAGTAGGGAAGAATATAGAAGACTTTGACGCTCTTGAGCTTTTCTCTCCTAGGCTGAACTCTTCCCACAGTCCTACATGCTCAAAATATCTCTCACCTTTTCCTCTAGAGCTATCAATTTCTATTGCACTAATTAAATGCAGGCAAAGTAATTTGCAGAGACTCCTCTGCATTGCTTACCTACCAGCGCTGACACGGGTATTCGGTTTAGTGTAAGTCCCCATAGGGCTAATGGGAGAAAATCCCTTGCTCCATCAAAAAAACTGTTTCTACTCACTTCAGACATCCTTCCACAGCAGTAGGGACTACTCTCAAGTGTGTATATAAAGATACATAAGTGTGTATATAAATATATATATATATATACTCACCTCTTAATAAACCATGCTCTATCATCACAGGATGGTAAGGATTGCTTACTTCCTATTGCCTATGCACCTACAAAGATACCATTGCGTAGGTCAGGGGGTCTGAAACCCAGCAGTGCTGAAGCCAACACAACCTTTGTTACTACCTTTGCGAAAAGTTTTCTCAAGCTTGCAGAGCTAACAATATTTTGCTCTAATCAACACCCAGCCCATTCCCAGCATAGCTAACTTATGCAATAATATGTCATATTATCATATGAACTCTGGGAGAAAGGTTGATGCCCCACTGGTTCCCCCCCCACTTTTCATTTTTCCTTTTTCTCTCCCTGCCACAGATGTATACGCAAGGGTAGACATTTCCTGCAGACACCACAGATGAAAGCCCCAGAAATCCAGGTTGTGGGATCATGTGCCACTCATCATTTTCAATGAGACTTTCCTGTTCCACATGCCCAAGCCTTTGGCTTGGGACTGCACAGCCCTTGTCTCCACAAGGCAGGCAGTACCCTCCTCCCTCCAGCTGGATCTAATGACTAAAGAGTTTCCTGCAAGCTAAAGCATGGATTTTAATATCCCTGCTGACATTTTTACTGCCATTAACTCTCACAAATCTGGATATTCTTGCTATCCCCATCCATTTAGTCTCTTTCTGGATATTGATGTGTTTTCAGCCTCAGGGAATTCCTGGACATGTATATTACATGTCATTCTGGAAAATAAATTCTTTTAAAAAAAGATTTCTTTCCTTTCACCTGTCATCTTGTCCTCATCAAAGGACCCATTTATCATTGCATACACTTTTAGCACATTCTTCTGACTAATCTCCCAGCCTTTCAAGTGGCAGATTCCCTTCATATAACAGCCATCCTCTCTGCCTCATCTGCAAGCTGGTGCAGGCTGGAGCTCCACTTTTCCTTCTTTGTTAGATAGTGACACTGTTCAGAAAACTTGCCCCCTGTCAAAAGACACACAAGACCTCACCTCCTTGAAGATCTGTGAAGTGCGTGGATGGGCTCTGCATACAGTGTGCCCCACAAAGGGGATGACTCAGCTTGCAAAGTTTCATTGGTGTGGGAAGTGAGCAAAATGAGGCCAATGCAGAACAGGGAGGCAGGAAGAGGTTTAGGCATTGAGAAGGGATGATTCTGTATTCAGGCCTGCCTTTGCAGGGCTCTTCTGTCTGCTTGCCCTGCAGAGCTCCTTGGGTTGTGAGGTAGATACGGTGCCCTTGCCCTGTGAAGGGAGGGAAGCTAGAGAAAGGCTGACACAGCTGGCTGACAGCAATGCTAGAATGGGCGCAAGGTGCTCTAAGAAGCCAGGACTCATCTTTCTGAAGGGAAAGCACAGGCAAGCTCATGGAAGCAGATGATGAACCACCAAAGGACAGGGTGTACCTTAAGGTACCTGGGCAGTGCAGAGGAGGGTACTCTGAACTCACATCTCCCAGAGCTGAGGTCATTTCCCTACCATCCATCTTACAATAATATTGAATTTCACTGCCTTCAGTCAACCCCTGAGCTGTGGTGTCTCTGCAGGAGATTACCGAGAGTACAAAGTCAACAGTTCCGACTCCAGATACACCCAGGAATTTTGATCTGAGGAAGAGAAAGGCAGCTTATAAATATTTATACAGGAGCACATACAGATGGGTAAATCGCTCTTTAGATCCTACCAGAAAGATATCCTTAAAACTAAGAGCTATTAAGCAACAGAGGCAGAACTTTCACTTTCTTCTCACACAGAATTCCCCATCTTACAACAAACAGGTTGAAGAATTTAGAGCCTAGCTTATAGGTGAACAGCTATTCAGGAGACAGTTCCTCCTACTACCTGTAAAATGAACCCTCATGTTCACATAGTTAAATTAAGATAACTTAACTCCTGAAACTCCCCAAGCTTCTATAATTATTCTCTGGCAACTTTACCTCAGGAGTTATTGAAGTGGAGATTCGTGTTTGTGCAATGGCTCATTCTGGCTGTTGGCAGTGTTTGATTGTTTTGGGATGTTGCCTGTGAAAATGAGACGAGCTAAAGGAAATTACAGGCTTAAGGCCTTACCAGCTTCAATCTACCTATAGTAATTACAGACTATAGAGCTCTTCAGATTTTAAAGCACAATTCACTACCAAATTAAAAACAAAAAAGTATCAGTGCTTTAACAGTTCACTAGGAAGAGTAGTCCTGCAAAACATGCAATTACTGACAGCAGTCCAAAGGCGGCGCCAATGCAGAATCCAAAAAAAAGGCACAAAGATTTCAGACTAACTCTTACATTGGATTTGAACACCATCAAAAGAGGTCTTAACTGTAATGAATTATTCCCAGGTTTTGTGCTTCCTTGTCAAGGTGTTTCAAATAAAGTAAACTTTATGTTATTTGAAGGTTTTTACGCTGTACAGTCTTGGCCCTGTACTCAAAGCAGTTAAGTTGTCTCAGCAGGGATTCTGAATGAGGAATTCAAAGCTCGTCCTGATGCTTCCCAAAGTCACGTCAGATATGAAGAGGCCCGTTGAGCTGGGGAAAGTAAAGGCAGTCAGGCAAGACACCTTGTTTTCTTACATGACTTTGGCTATGGAAACTCATATCCCTTTGCTTTCTTAGCCTAATAGGCTGCACAAGTTTCCAGGACCTCTGCCATATTAAAAAGCATCATTGATACCCCTCTCTGAAAGAGAGGCAAGTCACCCACCTCAAGGACACTCAGAAAGCAGGAACATAAAGTCACTTCTTTGAAGATGGGAGCATCACTACTGCAATCAGGGTCCCAGGCCAGCAGGTAACATGATAGGAAAACCCTCCAGATGGGCTTAGGAGCACCCCCACACACACACACACTAACAGTTGTAAGAGGTTATCTGCAAGGCTTTGGTACCAAGCCTCAACCCTCAGTCCTTTCTATCTTTCAGGTTGCTTTCAAGGCCATTTTGATCTTTTCCTTACAGTGAACAATTAGGAGGAGGATGGGACTACCTTCATACTGCTGTGAGCTCCTTTCACTGCTTAATGGTGCAGCCAGGCAGTTCTGAAAAAAAAGTAACTACGGCCGCAGAAAAAGGAAAAAGCAGCATTTTGGGGCTGAATGTGGCCTGGGTCATGCTGAGCAGGGCAGCCAGATGATTCAGTTTCACCTTGTATACAAAGTGACATGTGAGTTCGGGCCTCGTAGCCATATTCTCAGATCATTGCAGAGGGGTAGCCCTCACTGTTCAGTCCTTGCGCAGGCAGGAGGCCACGCTTACTTTATTCAGACAGGCGCCACGTGCTGTCCCAGCCACGCTGTAAAACGCTTGAACTGCACATCCCGTATCACAGGAGATCACGCCGGGAGATGACGCAAGCCTGCTGCCGGAGAACGCCGTGGAGAACACGTGCTCCCAGGCCAGACACCAACAAATCCTCAGGAGAAAAAACCAAGGGCGCCTGAGCCTTCTCGCTGTAACTGCGCCAAAGCATCAGGGAACACGAGCAAGAGTGCAGCATCCGGTGTTTATCCGCTGCTGCTGGCTTGCCTCCAGCCCCTTCTCCTGCAAGGAGGAAGCTGCAGATGCAGCCTGCTGAAGCCAGCTGGGCAGGCAGCGAGGGGAGGGAGGGATGCCCATGAGACACACCAGAGTCCTGCCGCCTCCTTCCCCTCTCCCTGCAGTCCCTATCTTCACGCAGCACCAGCCCTGCTCCCTAGCTAGGATGACAAGTGAGGGACAAAAAGATAGCTGAGCTGCCCTGAGCCACGTGGCGCACCGAGCCCAGCCCTCTCCCCACTTTTCTCACGTTCCCTGTGCTATTCTCGGCACTGACTGGCTCCGGCTTCTGGAAGCAGCAGAAATTTTTTTTTTTCCCCCAAAGAGCAGTGCCACCACCATGCCACCTAGGAGGGCATGGTCATACCTGAGCCCACAAGATCACATGCAACTGTCAGGAAAGCCGCTCTGCTCCTGTGCAGAAGACCTGGTGCTGGGTTGCTTACCCCATTGCCTCTGCACCTGGTTCAGCAAAGGAGCCAGAGGGCTTGGAGACCTCCTGAACCCTCGCCATCATCATCCTCTACCTGCACATCCCCTCGCTTTGATCATCAGCGGAGTACAGCATTCCAGGAGCTGCTCTGATTGCTCTAAAAGACCTGCCTCTGTGGGATCACCTTCAGCCTCCTCGTTCTGTTAGACCAAGACCCCCTAGTACTCAAAAGCCGGGTAGATGGAGTCTATCCCTGACCATGCTGCTGTCACCTCCCACAGGCCATTCAACCAACCAAGCAAAACCAGTACAGTGCTCCCTCCAGCTCTCCCCTTCCTGATGGAAGGGCTCTGACCAGTGGCTCCCAGCGCTCTCTGCTTATGCCGCATAGTCGAGAGTTCCCCAGAGTCTCACTGTCCCTGGCATGTGCAGCTGTTTCCTAGGGAAGCAGCCATGAGCAGTTGCCCTGGGGCGAGGGGGAGCAGGAGGTTTGCAAAGTGGGCAAGAAGTCTAGGGCAAGAAGGCACAAATGCTGACATTCATCTGACTCACTGCAGCCCCTGGAGATGGGCATCTTGGGCAACAGTTCAAGTCACCCAAGCATAGATGCTACCTGTTCCACTCTTACAATTGGGAAAAACAAGTCTAGGATGACTTTAACCCCAGCTCTGGCTACAGCCGTGTTTGCTGGAGAGGAAAAGCAGCACACCCATCTGCTCCCCTCCTTCCTCTGTGTGCTTTTAACCACTGCTCCTCTGGAAGAAAAACAAGCACGCACTTGTTCCCTAATGCAACACTGGCAGCGCAATGCTGATAAGAAAAGCCTGTGCGATGGGGTTCACGATGACCTGGCAGGGTCAGCACAGGTGGCTGCCTAGGAGCAAGGGGTAATAACCTTTCCACTGCACTCTGACATGGCCAGGCTGCAGGTGTGAGTATGTCCTCAAAACCATGGCCTAAAGCCCCTCTCTGACAAAGGTGACAAAGTTGTCCTCATTTAGAAATCCCAAGGCCCTTGAACAAACCTTGCCTTCAGCATGCTGGGGGCAGTGGGACCTGACACTGGGAAAACACCTTCCGTACAAACTGCAGTCCCAGTGGGATGAAACTACTGCAGCCACTTGAGAGTTAAAAGAGTCAGAAAACACTCCCTGCAGAGCTGGACTGCAAGGCTGGTGGAGGAGGCAGCTCCTTCACACTCAGTGTGGTGCTTTCTGATGGACCTGCCCAGGGCTGTGCTTTCAGGAAGTGAAACTCAGGGGGAAATTGCCTGCAGAGGAGCTGACGCACACCACATGCACGTGTAGCTACATGGAGCACCGCTGTCCCATGCCAACAGAGGCTGCTAACCTCCTCCTGCCAGCTGGTTCCTTTCAAGCAGGTCTGTATCATTTCAGCCATGCCAGAGGCCGGGACCCATGGGAAGCTCGTCTGGGAAAGCAGCAGTCATCTGACCAGAAGCGAGTTTGCCAGTTCTTTTTCCCCTCAAATCTTGGAGCTAGTGATGTAAATCTTGCCAGAAGAATGCCTTGAGAGAGCACTCTCTGCCCGCCAGGCAGTTCATGGCTTAGCAGGCAGAGGAAAGGTGAGCATAGCCTCCCGCAGGGGCCCATGCAAGGTACATGCAGGAGCCCAGCATCTACCCACCCACTCTACTTGCTTTCCCACTGGATCCCATGGGAATGTTATAAATTCCACGCCCAATTCCATCAGGCAGTGGAGATCCATGTTCCCCATGCTCCAGGGAGGCAAAGCAGGGAGTGAGGTCAACAGCCAGCAGGGAGAAACAGAGTTTTGTTCCCCCTGTATTAATCCCAATGAAAGCAAATTGCAAATGTGTGTTTCAATACAAAAGAGGAGAGAACTGATGCTTCAATGACATAAAATCATACCAAGGAACTACTTATTCTGAGCTTCCCAGTTCCTGACCAAGAGCAGTGGCTCTTGCACAGACAGAACAAGGCTGCTGTCAGATTTGCTCTCACCCTTAAGCATGAGCCACTGCACTTTGCAGGGGATGTAAAGGAAAGCAGTCAGCAACCCTCAGCCTATGCTGCCAAGACCTGAGCTCTCCTGACTCTGCAGCAGCCGAAGGCTGCAGTGAGCTGGCAGGAGACCAAGAGGGGATCTCTGTGTTACTGTGTCAGGCCTCTGAAAGCCCAGGGGCAGCATCACCTAGACAACAGCCTTCCAAAGGAGGAGCAGTCAATCCCACGCTCGCCTCTCCAACACCGGAAACAGAAGAGAAATATCAACCTGACCTGCAAGCCTTAAAGGGCTGCTTCGCTACAGAGAAGCATCCACTTCCCACACACACTACTTATCTCCATTTCCAAGCCTCTCATCACTGAATCTAAGTGCCTTCATTACTTATTTAGCTTTTCCAACAAACTTGCTGGGAGACAAAAGTTATCCCATAAAAAGAGATAAGGACAGAGATTAAGCCATTTACTAAAATCAGAGAGAAAGCCTGTTAAAAAAGCAGTAACAGTATTTAATCCTTGAGCTCATTCTGCTTCCTAGTTGCAGTTCCTCACCCAGAAGCCCATTAGGAGAACACCTTTTCTAACCACCTCCAGACTGTAGCAAGGATAAAAAGCTGCATGCTGAGCCCTGGCAGTGGCATAATGTTTACAGTCCTGGGTGAAAAGAGATTTAACAGATATACAGGAAGAGGAGGAGGAGAACAAAGGCACATCCTTTGGAGAGAAAGTCTCCAAAGGGAATTGGAGCAGGAACCAAAGATGGCCAAAAAAGGATGGCCAAGAAACCCAAAGCAGGAGAACCACCAATTCCTTCTGCTAGCTTGGTGTGGCTTTTGTTCAGAGCAGGTGCACAACCATCCCTGGCAGTTTCCTTCTGAGTGACACGGGAAATCCAGCACTCCACCATTGCTGGCACCTCTCCAGCAGTGCCCCACTCAGTGCTCGCTGGCTCTGAACCGAAAGTTTCATGTATGTGACAAACATACCATGTGCTCTGGCTGGTAATGAGTAGCGGAAGAGGGAAGGAAGTCCCTCCAGGAAGTAGAATCCCAGAGCTACTTCTGGCTTGAGTAACATCGCTGCTGAGGTAGCGGGAAAAAACGATGTAGGGAACAGAGCGTATATGTGTGAGGGTGAGCAAAAAAAAGTGGGAAAGCAACTGGAGGAAGTTTAGAAACCATAAACCAAGTTAAGATTCTAGGGAAAGGTCTCCAGTGAATACAAGCAACCCAGCCAAGTGAATCCACAAGCACATTCTTTGAAGAGAAACAAAGATACTACTTTATTCTGTGCAGCAAGAGCTATGGAGAAAAAGTAAAAGCCGCTTTTGGTGCCCCCAGATGAAGATCCAACCTAACCTTAATTTTCCCAACGACCTGCAGTACCCTGGAAAATCTACACTTTGCTGAAGTGACAAATCTGGGCACCCACAACCCCCAATTGCTGTTTCTAATCATCAGGTTCAGAAATAAAAGATACCCATGGTCCTTGCCACCAATTTTTGTGCTTCTTTATTAATATGAAAGACGCTTTCTAATCCATAAAGGGAGCCCTGGAGAGAGACACAAAGAATTGGCTGGTGCTCTGGCCCCAGCTCAATGGGCAAATAACCTGGCAAAGCGCAAGTGTCTATCTTTAAACCAGAGCACTGGCTTAGGGACAGCCCCTCATAGAGTAGCACTGTGGTCGCCAAACAACTGTGGCACTCAGTCAAAAATAGCAGCTCTGCCCTCACCATAGCAACACCATGGCCAGAGCCGGGAGGGAAGGAAATGGCCTGAACCTAACTGATTTTGTGAACTGAATGACAAGCAAGTTTCTCACCGTAGTGTAGATTAGTGTCACAGATCTTCAGCGAGTAGCTTGCACTGTTCCTGTGTGCAGCTGGGAATGACGATCTCGCTGGTCTTGATCTCTGTTTTCGGAGCAGCTCAGCAGCCCTTGTGCACTTTGAGTTGTTCTGTTTTTCAGTCCGAAGAAGCCTGCATATGTTTCTGGAAATATTTTCTCCGAGGGTAGCAATCTGACTCTTTTCTTTTCTTTCCTTTTTTTTTTTTTTTTTTGTATTAAGCAAGATTGACAACTAGAAAATACACAAAAATAAGCATTAAGGGGTATTAAGGAGAGTTCTGGAATGAATTCACCTGGTATAAATGCTGTGTGGCTCACAGGCACACAGGTTTGCACAGCATGAAGAGCTGACAGAGAGCATCTGTAACTTGAACACATCCCTGTCCTGAGCTGCCAGAGCAGGAGAGAGATAAGAAAATACTCTCCAATCCCAAAGAGTGAAGATTTTGAGAGCAGTCAGGTCAGAGCAGTAGATCCCTGCTGCCAATCAGGCATAGCCTATTCCCGAGGATTCACTTAACAGAGGATGTGACCGGAATGAGTATTTGCCTGTAAATACAAAAATAAAAAAATAACGATGACCTCTAGCTGGTGAAGTGGAGAGAAATTATACCAGAAATGTGGACAGAGCTCATGAAGCAAAAGAGAAAGTGTATGCTGTCCTCAAGTGCACCCTCAGAGAAAGATGGGATTATGTGTATTCAGCCTAAGAACAGTGTGTAGAAGTTTGCCATCTTCTCCATTTTTGTGTGTTTCTGTTTGTATGGCCATATCGCACAGCCCAGAGCCTGGGAGGCGGAAAGCCATCAAGCAGTGTTATTTCTCCTGGACTTCCCTGGCCAACACACCTTGCCTAGGAAAGTCCCTTACAAAAAGGGAAATCTAGGTCTCTAACTCTCCTCCAGCCTTCCCAGCTCCCATTTTGACAACGCTGCTGCAAGCTCAGTGCTGAATACACTCTCTAACTTCACACAGGCTGCCAATGAAACCATGAGAGGATGGCTTCAGCTCTCCATCAGTCAGGGCGAGACCCTCACACAGTAGCAAAGAAATGGAAGACAGACTTCATTTCCAGATGTGCTCAATATCTCAGGGACACTCATCAAGATACTCAGCAGCCCTGCACAATATTTTATAAAATTTGTCCTATTGTCACAACTCTTTGGCAATATTTAAAATAGGGGGAAAAAGCTGCCATGTTCAGATCATCTAGGAGCCTGAACAAATCATTGACAACTGTAAAGTATCCTTTGGGATTTTTTTTTTTTCCCCCAGAAGAAACAGTTGAGCCTCTGCTCAAGAGATGAGTGTTTTAGAGCTCCCCAAGACGCAGCTCCAAGACTCAGCCTAAAGCTCCTTCGTGTTTCCAGTTCCCCTGTGGCTCCACCAATTTGATACCTGGGATGGGGGCCATTTCAGTTGGCAATAGTTAAATTTGTTTCCAGTTAAAATGTCAGTCTGAACTACACCACACCCAGTGTCATGCTCCTGGCTACATATAAAGCTTGCAGTTGCAGCTTCAGAAATAACTCCACCTCTAATGCCCCAGACGGTTTGTTGTCCAATTCAGATTACAGGTAATACTTCTGTTTACTTAAGATTACACTCTCTTTTATCTGGGTCTCTAGGCTGTATTAAAGGGAAATGCTACGTGTGTTTTTTTAAGCCTGCCCACACAGGGACACAGCAGTGCTGGGCTGACATTTTGAAGGGACAGCCTGACCGATCCTTCCTGACCCATCCAGTCTGTTCCAATGCCAAGAACTTCACAAGCTTGTTCCTAACGAATAGGCATATTTGAAGCAAGTGCATCTATTTTCCTCTCTACGGGATGATAAAGTTTAAGATCTGCTTGCACCTTCTACAAGCAGTCTACAAACGCTACTTTCACTCATAGGAAATAAAACCAATTCCTTTCCAAAGTGTGTGAGACTGAGAAACTGGTAGATATGGGTCAAAAAATCCACATGCTTCCAGGGGCCTATAAGTGACCTTGCAAGGGTGTCCTTGTCATCTGATTTTAAACATGTATTAATGAACAAGCTTATGCCTCCAAGCAGGGTCAGGGCTCCCAGAAGCAGTCTTAATCATTAACCATAAAATATGCAATTTCCCAGCAATTTAGAAAGCATGGGTTTAGATCTAGATAACACTAAAGGCTAACAGGACGTGAGGTGCCACAGGAGAATGTGGTGGGAGATGGCAAAGGGCCCTGGAAAACCTGTCAGTTTGAAGAGGCTGAAACCAAGGGACAGCTTCAGTTGCACAGGCAAAGGGAGAAAACGCACGTGGCAAAGCCGGTCCCTGGGAGGGCCTCTTACCCGTGCCAGGTTACAGGCTGAAAAGAGAGACGCCTCCACAAGGCAGCCTTGTCTGCATGCACAGGGCCAACACAGAGCACACTGTTACAGCACTGAGTAAACACAAGCCTGCTTGTGCTGGCAGGCCAAGCAAGTTACCAAACCTTGGGAAGCCGCTAGACCAATGTCTCCTCCATGGAGTCACCCCACTTCCTTTCTCATCCTGTCAAGAACGAGGCATTTGCAGGCAGGAACACTCACAGACCACCAGGTGCTACTTTCATGACCTCAGCTTTAATTTCTAGTTTTATGTATTTAAAACTTTCAGAGAGCCCTGTGCCCATGCAAACTAAAATACTTCATTAAGCAAACGAAACCGAGATTGCAGGTGACTCTGAAAGGCAGAGTTTTGTTTGATTTTCTTAAGCTTTGGGAAGATGGAGGACAAAGAGGCCAGTAGGAGCTGGAGATACCTAAGTTACACAGTTGGTTTCCCATGCAGGGGCAATGACCTGGGGGCTGATTCTCTTCTATTTTCAACCCAGCCTCCGCAACAGCTACCCCACTAACCTCCTGCCCTTCGTTCACTCGCACTGCAATCTGTCAGCCTCACACTATTTACTTCCAAAAAGCACGGCCAAAATCAGTCACTGAAAAAAATAGCCAGGACTAGGATGGCCTAGGAAAAGAGGCCGTGTGTGCGTGTGTGTGTGTGTGTGTGAGCACACACGTGCATGCAGGGTGCATCAAGCAGGACATACAAACAAAGCGGCGTTCCTGACTCAAGGCTCCCAGGGCCTCCAAAGGCAGGAGAGGAAAAGTAACCCAACAGAAGCAGAGGCAGCAGCCATTTCTAGGCAAACAGGAGTTGAATAAAAACCTTTCTTTTTGGCAGTTAGCAGGACAAAAACATTCTGTCTTTTCTGCTCTGTTTGCAGAACTCATGCGGGCCTTTGGGTACACCAAAACGCCTCTTTCTCATAACTTTCTCCCAGAAATACAAGGCATTGAACAGCACCTCACAACAAATTGGTGCCTACAGCCTGCACAGAAACCTTCTGTAACAAACCAGTAAGTACATCTATTGCCCAGCAACCACAAGCAGCATCCAGACCAGTCAGGCATGCTGCAAGCCAATAGCCAGTTTTGCTTCCCACATTACAAACACGCAGAACAACAGTGCAAGGTCTTTACCATAGTACCTTCTGCTAAAGTAAGCACACAACAGCAGGGCAAGATGTATCATATCATGTGCCTCTTATCCCTAAAGGCATTTTGGTTTTTCTTTTTTTTCTTTTTTTTTTTTTTTAACCCCCCTTTAGTCTTTCTCTAAAGCTAAGGAACCCATTTTCAGAAGTGTTATCATATAAAAAAAATAAAATTGAAGCGGGAAAACCCAGTAAATAGCTACAAAAAGAAACAGTTGCGCCACCAGACACATGAGGTCACGGGGTAAGATGGCAACATCAAAAAGGGCAGCAATTGCCATTCATTTTCCTGCTGTGCATTAGCCAGAGGTAAAGGCTAAGCTTAGAAAAGCTGCAATTTAGCTAGAGCAAGGGGCTAGCGCGCTACAGAAATAGCCTTTCCCCTTCCCGGTGACATCCTGTTCTTCCGCAACTAAGTTAGAAATCCTATACAAAGAGCAAATGGCCTTCAAGAACACCATCTGAACCCAGGGGTCTGCCCTTAATCCTTTAGGGACAGTGCGTGGAAACCAGCGTGTCCATCTCCTGCACTCACGGAGCAGCTGGGAGCTGCAGGGCTGAGGTATTAAGTACAGAGGTGGCCCCTGGGGAGGAAGGGATTAAGCAGATTCAGCTCTAACAAAGTGATGTTGCAACTTCTGGGACAAAAACAATTTAGAGAAAACAGTGTAAATAAGACACTGACCCACTGCCCTGCAGCTACATCAAGGGCAGGACGGGGCAAATCGAAACGTCACCTCAGCTGTGCCTAAGCCCAGCTCCCTCAGGGCAGGCTCTAGTGAGCACCAGTAGGGCCCTGAAAACACCTCCCTTTGGCAGCAGCACCCACTGGGGCTCCCCAGCTCACATCATTCCCGGGCTCAGCGAGACCTCCAAGACAGGATTTAAATCCTGCACTCCCCACACTGCCCACCCAGTGCCCAAGTATAAGATAAGCAACACAAACAGTGAATTACCTTACACCTTTGGTCAAACTCGTGCCAGGACCTGCAGCCTAGGGCAGCCTCCAGAGATGGTTTATGACTGACACAGGAAGAGCACAGGGGCCTGAGGGCAGGGCAGACTTGGTGCCCACAGCAGGGCTGCTAAAATCTTTGTGCTGAGCAACACAAACCCAGACAGACAAAGCCCCACTGAAGAAAAAAAAAAAAAAAAAAAAACCAAACAAAATCACTAAAAGGTTTTTTTTTCTGTAATTATTATTCTTTCCTCCACAAAAACAAAAGAAAAAAAACAGCCAAGTAACATCAGAAGTATAATGCAAGATTCTGCCTGCTGAGACATGACAAACTTTTCCAAAGTAAATGAATTGATAGCTATTCTTGAACAACACAATGTCGTTATCTTTGGTTTTACAACCATTCCCACACCCATTTTTTCGGGTGGGTAGGGGGAAAGGAAGAGGAGAAACATTGATCAGGCTGCAAACACATCACAACATGCTCTAATGCAAAGTCAAAGCATTCTCCCTGTCCCATTCTTGAATAAAAAAGTGATACACATAATCTGTATGCAGCTGTGGGGGAAAAAAGAAAAAATAAATAAAGCTCATGAAAGATTATATAGCAATCCTCCACCATATAATCTGAATGCTAAGAGAGTCTTTTTTTTTTCCTGGCCAGAAGCTCACATTAATAAAGGTCCTGCCAGCCAAATTCTCCCTTCATTCCCACCTGCGTTATCTCTTTTCCCACAACTGGCTACAATAGACATACCCCCAAAAGAATTTGGCATTTCAGCTGAATCTTTATTAATAATTATCTGCATATACCAGCCTCCCCACAAATTAGCATTCCTTTGTATCTTTACCATTGGGAAGGCTCAGCAGCAACACCTCAACATGAAGGTCCTTCTCTTTTTTTACTAGGAAAGACAGACTTGTTGCAAGGCAAGGGAGCTGTAAATGATACTTAAGACTTGTTTTCTGAGAAGAAGGTCCCATAGATTGATCCTGAAAAACTCAGCTTTTATAAGCAACCTTGCACTACCACCATTAGGAACTTTTGTTTCCAAACAGACATACTTTTAGTATGCACATCTGCTAGAAACAAAAGATTTTTTTTTGCTAGAATTAAAGAAATATGTGGTAGAAATACCACATATTTGCTAGAAACAAAGGTTTAAAGCAAAGCTGTAATTTGAGAAGTTACTAAAAATGGATTTGGATGAGGTCCATACCTGCAGCAGTGCTCTGCAGAGCAATTTTGAACATGAGCAACATGAAAGGATGTGCTTCACATTATGAGAACTACAAATGAATTCTATGTTCTTAAGGTGAAAAAAAAATCCAAGCTGTGAACTTTTTGGCTTATACACCAACAGTTACGTTAATGATAACTCTTTTTATTCGTTGCAACTGTAGAGGGGCAAAAATGGGGTAATTTTGAACGCAATGATGCTGAAGACATGACTCCCACATATAAAGAAGACAAATATATCAAGTCTTCTTCCACAGCTACTACCTCAAAATCTAACCAGAGGTTCTTAGAATGAAAAGGGCTAATGATTATGAAGTGCCCAAAGCTCTGAAGATATAACTTGGGTGGATGATATTCACAAAAGAAGCAGTTCCACAAAAATCTTCAGATCAGCAGGGAGTATGAGCCAACCTAAGAGGTTGAACTAGCTCCTGGGCTACCCCTTCACATGGGAGACCTCTCCTCGGGAGGTGGCTCCTCAGGAGGAGCTACATCTGCCCAGTCCCAGCCCAGCTATCCTGGGAAGGGAGCCAGCAGGCCCTGTGCAGGGCCTCTGCCAGATGTCATGGCATCTGCAAGGCTTTACGGTCTGAACATCTGGCTTTTGAAGGGGGGAAAAACTTGGGAGTTTCCATCTCCCTCCCCACGTGCAGAGAACAAAGAAGCCAGTGATGCAGATTCCCACCAGTTTGTGCGCAGGAGCGCAGCCTCCAACAACCCTGTTGACACACGAGCCAGGAAGGAAAGCACGGTATCAGGCTCCATTTGGCATGTGCATATCATGAGGATGAAAGCAACATGTGTGTTTATACGTATTTTAAACAAACCAGTCCAACCAACCCCCCAAAATTAGAGAGCTTCAAAGTTACAGCAACACTTTTCCCCTTCTCTGCTCCCCACTGCCCACCTCCTCCTGCTACTTCAGTTGAAGTTGTAAAATCCACAGTTAATTTTTTGCCATTCACATCTTGAGAAAAGAAGAGAAATGAGGGCTATGCAGGTCTTTTATTTCCCCCCACAGTGCCTCAGTTCTAAAGGTAAATAGCTTTGGCACACAGTGGCATACAGCACATGCTTACACACAGAGTCAATCTTCACTCCTGCCCCAGCCCTCCCCAGCACTTTACACATCTTTTGCTCATTAGCTAAAAATATCTGCTATGCCTGAAGTTGAGAAGATGCATTTAGGAAAACCAGAAGAATCCTATCATTAACGGATATCTGCCAGATAGAAGAGAGGGGTGTAGGAAGAATTTTAAGTGTGACTTTTGTTGCTTTTTGTTTTGTTTTTTTAGATAAGATATTAAGATCTCTTGGTAATCTAAAAAACATTCTGTAGCTTTACTCCAATTACTTTTCTCTTCCTGAACTCTCTACATTTGGGACTTTCTATCTAAGGCTGCTTAGAATCTACATTATATAAGAGCAGAACAGAACCAACAGTTAAGACTTGGAAGAGAGCTACTCACGGAACTACCGTGTTTGACCTAGGAACTCCTTAGATGTTTGGAAGTTCTGTCTGAGCACACTCCAAACTGTCCAAACTTACAGATCAAGAAAAGGCCATTTCCCAACTGGCTGCTGGTGCAATCCCAAATTCTCAGCATCTACCTGTCCTTGTATCTGTTGCAGCGGAGGGCCTGTGCATTCAGTTCTGCATCCCTGACTGTGCTGTGCATGCCTTAAAAAATAGACACTGCAGTAATATAAACTTGTTCTGCAGTAACTAAAGTTCAATCTACTCTGGAGAAAACAAAATAAAACAAAGAAACAAGAGCATGTGCTAAACATCAAGAAAAATCCCAAACTGCCTATCTCGAACTACTTCCTCTATATCTACCTTTTTTGAAAGTAACTAGAATTCACATGTTTAATTATCTTACATTCAATGAGACAAGCACAGAATTGAACAAAATTATATTTTTCACGGTGCTAGCAATATGAATATCAAAGTATGACTACAGAATTACTTGCTGTAGGAGGGAGGACAGAAAAAAAAATGTGAAATCAATTTGGAATAGTATCACAAGGAACAAGAGATAACAATACTGACAGCTTGAATAAAAACAATAGGTAGAACATACCCATGAAAGTGCTGTTATTGATAATAGATGAGGCTTCCAAACTTCTATTTAAATCAAATGGGTCTGAATTCAGACTTAGACTTTTTAGTCCAGTTCCTTCATTTTGAGTATAAGTGGAATTAGGGGGCTTGCTAGTTGTTGCCTGAGTTCCAGTAATGCCAACGCCTTGGTCAAAGGGGTCTTCCAGTGGAGGGGAGTACCGGGAGCTTTTCTTTAAACATCCAGACTCATAAGGGTCCAAGCATGCTGCTCTTTGGTCAGGGCTGCAACCTGAAGAAAGGGAGAAATTCTCTTTATATAGATCTACCATAACACAAGATGAAAGTAGGACTGACACTTTTTTTCAACTTACTTGTGCTGTATGCTTCAAAAGCCTCAGAACCATACGTGTTTCCTTTCAGATACACAGTCCCCGAGGTCCCCAGATAGTGGCACAGAAATGGTTCTGCAACACCCTCCAAGTCTGTTTCACTGCCGTTATCTAGATGGCAAATGCCTTAAAAATAAAATTGCCATGTAAGCATATGGTTCTTTCTTAAGCTTTAACTGATGTCTTCCTGAGTTTGTTTATTTTAGAACTCCATCTATGCAATTACATTTCACAGAAAAGTTACAGCTTCCTTAAGTTTAACTCAAATTTCTAGTGAGAAGCAATCAGTTCATTAGTTTGATAGAGAATGTGCTGGACTTTATCATGCAGTCCTTGGATAATCAAACCAACCTGCCTACAGGAACCAGGGCCAAGGGACTTTCCTCCCCTCGGGCACTGGAAGTCAGGGTCATGCTGGGCCACCTAGAGCGCTCCAGAGCACAGTCCAAGTGACAAAGTCTGGATGGGGGGATCTGAAGGCATCACTTGCTGCTGAGTAACTCAGCATCAGCGCTGCCTTGCAGCTCAGCAGTTCCTGAGAGCTCTGGGCATGCTCTGCAGAGAAGCAGCTGCTCCCACTACCCAACAACTGGAGAGTTTTCTCTCCACTGTTCTGGTCCCACCTGCCCCAACCATTGCTCCTGATAGCATCTCTACCTACAACCCCTTCCCAACAATGCACTTTTACTTCCCTAACCCAGGTGTGAGTCAGATTCTCAAGAGCCAGATGCATACATGTTAAATACTGCAGTTTTTAACCTGCAGCTTCCTTAAGTCCTTCACTGACGCCCAAACCTTTTCTAAATGGAAAAGTCCTTCACTGACCCCAAAATATTTTCTAAAAGAAAAGTTTAATTAGTTGTATTACACTCTTACGTAAGTATTACCACTCATCTCTACATACCACTACAAGCACCCTTTCCAACTAAAACAGAGGAAGACATGCTTGCTATAATTCCTTGTGGACACTCTCGCTTTGGAAAAGTACTAATCAGTTTAAAGCAATCCTCCAGACCACAGAAAAGAAATGCTACGATTCAAGCAAAGCCATGGTGTTATCTGTACGAATAGAACTGTTTGTTATGAGCTTGTTGATAAAATCACACGCATTAACTCTCTCTTAAACATCAGTGAAGATGCTTCATTGGTGTTACTCCCATTAATTAGGAAGACATTAGACAAGCTGTACATACTTAGGTAACATGGAAAATGTGCTTAACATTTTACACCTACCATTACTGTCCCTCTGCTGTAAGAAATATCCTCCCATGGAAGACGTGAGGAACTGATGATGACTGCCATTTTCAGATGAACCATATCCATCCTGCCTTTCAGCCAGCGTCCCCTGGGATGACAGGTAACTTGGAATGTCAGCAGGCAAATTTGTTTCATCTGTGGTGAAGCAAAATATGCAAAAAATGTATGAACATATTTCAGTATTTGTAGGACCATTTTTAAATTTGCCTGCAAGTGCTGAGGATAACAGGCAGTTCATCTGAGTCAGAATCAAAACGCATGAATGTTCCTATAAGAAAGTCAATGTAGATTAACCACAAACACATGTTTCTTCTACTTTTTTTTTTTTTTTTTTACTATCCAGTGAAACCTTCAGTTTACACACCTGTATTTGTGATGCTGCAATCTTCATTTCTTCTTCTTGTGTGGTAGATGATGACCACCCACACCAAGGAAGTGCCCACCACGCAGCAAACCACAGCTATGATCACAATGCCAACTGTGGCCCAGCCATCATCATCAAGGGACTGGGCAATGTTTTGGGGAGAATCACAGGTGGGAGTAGGAATTACATTAAGACGGATGTTGCCTCGCTCGGTTCCAGCCGTGTTAGACATTTCGCAAGTGTACTTCCCAGCATCTTCAACATCCGTATCCACAATAATCAGTAGCTGGTTGCCAGCAGCAAAGAAATGTCTTTCCGTTACCACAAGAGGGCTGTCATCCTTGGTCCAGTTCAGCCGGGGGAGAGGGCTGCCACCAGCAATGCACTGCAAGACGGTGGTTTCACCTCTTGTTACAGTTCGATCCAGTAAAGGTCGCAAAAAAGACGGCGTTTCTGCAAAGAGAGCATAAGCTTTATGCTCTACTTGACCTTGCAGGAATGGGAACCTGTCCCTTTCCTTCACAGTTAAACAGGAAAAAATAAATTAAATGCATCAGTAAGGCCTAATGAAGCTTACAGTAATTCTCTCAGGGAAAATGCATTTGAGGAGTTTAAACTAAAAGCCTGCAGTTTACTTGTCAATCGATCAAACATAGATGCTTGCTTTCTTTTCAAAGGTAAAAAAGTCAAATCACATATGATCAAGAATGCAAAGAATTAGGTTAGAAAGAGTGACAAAATGACAGGAAACAAAAGTTAACTAAATATCCTGACTCTAAGTAACAGCCCATTTTTCTTTCTTCTATCTTGTTTCTTTTTTCTACATATTAAATGCTGTTTCAAATACACAATGAGAAATGAAACATAAATAACTTTTGTAACTGTGTATCATAATAGTGATTGTGTTCTGGAGTATATATTTCTTACCTATAGTCATATATCAGTATAAAATATTTCACAGTATTGCTGTTTCTATAAAATGCTTTGAAAAAATGTATTATCTTTAATCTCTATATGATTTTTTAAAAGTGCTCAGCAATGGTTATGTTCTTCAAGATTTATGCCATTAATGGTTGACAGTTTCTTACCTAAGACTGTCAGTGTTGCATTAGCCGAAATGCTTCCAGCAGTGTTTTGAGCTGTACAGCTATAAACTCCTGTGTCCTCAATTTTCACATCAACAATGAAGAACATATCATCTTCAGGCATGACGTGCATACGCCTCTTGCGCGCGGCCGGAAAATCCGTGCCACCGTCTTTCTGCCAAGCAATCTGCGGGACAGGGTGCCCGACGGCAGCACACTCTAAACGGGCTGTGGCCCCAGCACGAATGGTTAAGTCCATGGGGATCTTCGTAAATGATGGCAGCACTAAAGAAAAGTGAGCAGTACTAAAATGAATAATGAATGATAAACAGAACACACCTTTACTCTTTTGCACAGCAAAAGAGTATTATTTTAATATCTTTCTTGTGCCTATAAATCTCTGAAAAACATACAACTTAAATTTACAGGTGGACAACAAATACAAAGGGAGTTGTCAAGTATGTGAGACCACCTAGATTAAAATCTGATCTTTCCACAGTATTGGATATCTTGATACAGAGCATAAACATGCATCTGCTGTGAAGATGGAAAATATGAACAAAGGCTCTGTCAGATTTACTTTAAATTGCATTCATTAATTTTGTCCTATACTATCACCTTAAAGCATTCAGCAAAATGGAGACGATTAGAACAAGAATAGTGGTCCTGGGACCAGATACACCTTAAAAAATCATCTCAGGGTTTTCAGGGATCTTCTAAAAGACAATAATGAATAGAATGGAAAAAAAAATGTACACATATTAAATGTCACATTACGTGATTCTTCCTTTAAAATCCATGAACAGAAAGTAACATACTTACTGTTGACTATAAGTTTGGCTTTGACAGAGTAAGATGAGCCAAAGTGATTCGAAATAACACACTGGTATTTCCCTTCATTGCTGAACTCAACATTGCGTAGCCGAAGGATGGTGGTGTATTCCATCACCTCTCCTCCCTGGGCCCGGAGGTGTGCGTAATTCTCCATTTCAGCATCCTGCAGTAATTCATTGTCCTTCTTCCACGCAAAAGTCATTGGAGAATCACTGCTGCTGGCTGCCGAACATACGAAACTCAAATTGGAGCCTTTGATTGCTGACTGGTTTTCTGGCTGGACAGTGATCTGCGGCTTAGGAAAATCATCTGCACAGAGGGGAAAAGAGAGAAAAAAGTAAGACTGAGGAAAAGAAAAATATAGGTGAGCTCTGAGGGCTCTTTTTAAAAACAGTTTGTAAGCCTTGTTTTATAGGTGTGAGAGAAGAGTCAGACAAGTGTATATAAAGTGGATATATGATACTTTCATTTTAAATTTCATTAGCCCTGGGGCATTTAAAGATGCCATATTTATGTGTTTATTGAGCTGAGTTGTCTCTCATTGACCAGAAAGCAAATTTAGAAGCAGAGTGGGTGTACGGTTTGTTCAACAGCAGCACTAAAGAGGGGAGAACCACCCCTTGACACCTATAAGAGCTACGCTGAGTGCCAGCCATGGAGCCTACCCTTCACCTTTACAGCACCCCAGGTTGATAAGAATTTTTCTTTATTGAAAGCATAGTTCTTCTGCAGAAAATGGCACGGTAAAGTCCAGGGTTTTTCCTAAACCCATAAAAAAGTTAAGTGCAAAAGCCACTGCTCCAGTATCTGTGGCTTTTTGATCTATTTTACAAATGCAGCAGTACTAAATGCAGGAATTTCAAGACGTTATACTCTGGAAAGGTCTTTGCTACTGAAAAGCTACTGTAAAAGTGCCACTTTGTCAGCTTCCAGAATTAATTGTCTTTTGAGTCTGGTTAGTTTTCCTGCTTTGTACCTGTGTGTTAAGCCCTGCAAAACAAATTGTATTACTTGCACAACAAATTGACAGTTAAACAAACTAAAATATATTTAAATTATTCCAGTAAAAAAAAAAAGAGTGCTGAACAGACTTCATCTTGTTTTAGTTGTATTATCAATAGAATAATAAAATATTTTAAGATGTAGTTTTTCTGAGGTAGAATGAGAGGATTACTTAAATAACTTAGATGTTACAGAGTATTTCAGGGTAAATCTGGCAATGTCTTTTCTTTCAGAAGAGAATAAAATGTGTATACACACATGTATTACACAGATATATATGCCCATGCATCACAAGCACAGATACACACAAACACATTTTCTCATTCTCTTTTGAGGAATATATTTTTTATTCTATAGAAGATGCCTGACATCTGTATAATAAAAAAAAAAAACCCACCTATTCATCACTTAATGGTATTAAATTTAGCATCATTGTGCTGAATTTAAGTTAAAGACAGGTCACCGAAGCATCTATTTATTCTTTCCAAAGAGTTATCTTTAGCATGGACATGTTTCACTATTGTTTCAGTCTAAAAGACAGTTTCAGAAAGCATGAATTATATGAACTTTCTATACTTTAGCTCCACAGATATGGAACTCTTGCCTAACACATGCTTTGCATTCAGCAGCTAAAAGAAAGATCACCATCCCCTGCAGTTTAAAAAGATGTAAAGAAATATATAGGTTAAATCTCCAACTTAAATTCTTGACACAGTGAATTTATCACGTGTAGAATATAAACTTCATTAGCTATCAAGCAATGAGTTATTTCCTTCAATGTCCATGTCAGCTTCTTCCTTTCAGCACTAGCTAAATTATGTACCATTCATTATAGACTTGTTATTTAACATTAATATATTAAAACATTTGGCTGTTAATGGGAGGGAAGACATCTAACATTCAAAATATCACTCCCTATCTTGTATGAAGCCATAAGCTTCTACATCAAAGTATGGAAACAGAGAAGCAAATTTTAACACATATTAAATCCTTTGCATATTGTTAGAGAAATCAAATCATATCAAAGGAAACCCTACAAAACCAATCCTTTCGGCAAAATTTGTTCTATGGAGTAGGGGCCATACTCACCACAGACAAACCCGTCTAGGCTGACAGCAAAGATACTTCTGCCTTTGAGAAGCTGAGGATGGGCACAGCTGGCATTTACAAAGCTCTGGAAGTTGTTCTCTGATACCCACTGCGGTAGCCACTTTAACTGGCAGTCACACAGGAGACTCGATGTGTTTAAGTGCCTAAGAAAAAAACAATTGCATATTGAAAATTTGTTTGTGTTTGCTTGTAACATAGATCCACACATAAGGTATAGCTGAATTTTAACTTAAATTAGTACATTACTAGAAACTAATGTTACTTAGCATACATGTGATGACACCATTGTCAGAACTTGTAAATTTTACAAAGAAGAAACGTGCAGTCTTTATTCTCAGTTTCTGTTCTATCTCTGAGCACAAACAGTTGGCCAAGTTTGTACAGCATTAGTTACAAAACAACACACAGCAGCAGGACACACCAAATGGACCTTTAGGAGAGCATCCATAAGGAAGCAGTTCTCAGCGTTAAAGCCAAGTAACCTTGCAAGAAAAGGAAGAATTTTGAGTCAAATTTGTTCTCTTGTTTCTGCTTTAGTCAGAATTTACACTGGAGAAAATATTTAGAAATGGGGGATGGAAAGTCAAGCAACAGTTAGTGCTACAGTAACAAGTGCAGAATTAATTATCAGTTTATCTAATCTTTGTGAATTGCTACATTCATAGAGGGAAAGTAAAATGTGAAGAAACCAAAGGGATATTCTGCAAAACATACTAGATGAGGAGCTGAAGTAGAAAGAGTTCACAGTTTTAGATTAAAACGCAGAATTACCTTAAAAAACAAAAGAGATTAAGTAATGAAACTCCTCTCTTCAAAGTTTGCAACATTAGCTCTTCTTATATGAAATCAAAAATAATGGATCCAGGGCATATGTTTAAGTCATAAATGAAGATACCAACTAGCACAAAAATTCTCAAATGTTTCTTGCAGAAAAGGGAGAGGGGCTCTATGCTCTTTTTACATCGATGTGGATAAAACCTACACATGCCAGTTCACTCTTTTGCATCTAGATGAAAACAGATCATCTTTCACTGAAGTGCTAAGGGGATTCTTGGTATTCTTAGAAGGCAGAGGACCAGAGCTCCTTCAGCTAGCCTGATGCATTATTTGTCATATTATCTTCAGATAATAGGGCCACTGAATAAAATGACTAGATGGGAATTTATACTAAATGATGGGAAAGTACTTCCCAGCACCTCTATATATCTTCATCAGTCCTAATCAATGTCTACCAGGTGTTTCAGAAGAGGCACAAGAATGACAGCAGCACATTTTTATTATTCTTTAGTTTGCTGCCAGCTTATACAATAGAGCAGATCAGGACAACAGACCTGACTAGGAGAGGCTGATATGAATACTGGGGAGAAATTAGATATATGCAAGAGAAAGAATGAGCTGTGCTTCAAATACAGTGAACAATGGTGGTGTTTTCCCTTCAGCAAAACTTGCCTCTAAAATCTAACTCATTAATTAACTGGGGAAAAGGGTGAAAGGACAAAACAAAACACACTAAAGGAGTCCATTCTTCCTGGTGACCGCTTCACGACTTCTCTGACAATCTGCCCCTTTGCTACTGTAGGATAGAAGGACCCAATTATAAGCACTGACAACCAGGTCTTTATAAAAGAATTATGATACTGCACTTTACTGGTCCAATAAGCTGTAGCTCAGTTATAGCACTGCTCATATTATAGGACATTACATCAAAGTCTCCTTTATCTATTAAGGATCAGCCAATTTCAAGCTGAGGACCCTAGACACCAAATGCAGCAGAAAATGAACATCCTCCCCAACCTATCTCACTTAAAGTCATCACATGAAAATAATAATAATAAAAAAAAATTGACATACCTTTATTATGTGATTTCAGAGATACTACAATGAGAATTTACCCCTGCATCACCTCACAAGGCTTTTAGAAATAACACACACACAGTCTATGTACATAAGCATAGATAAAATACCACGTAAACATACAATGAATATATGAATACATACTATATTTAAAGTGATGTTTTTAGAAAGAAACTTACAATTCTTTTAGTTTCTTCATTTGCAAAAAGGCATTTCCTTGAACTGACATAATTGCATTGTTACTTAGATCTCTATGAGGAAAAAAAAATGATCAGTGATATATATAAGATTCTTTAGCTCAAGAAACAATACGACAGTATTAAATAGTTTTATAGCACACAAAATATGTAATATTTAATTTTAACTCCAAAATTCACATTCAGCATAGCTTCAAAATAAAATAACTTTGCTAAGAACACTACTCCAGCCAAGGTGTGTCCCACTGAAACTGTCACAAGCAAAGCTTATTAGTCCTATTTTGTTTCAGTTAGTATCCAAATTGACATTTTTCAATACTGAGTTAAACATGAATTTCTACTACTTACAGGTGTTCGAGCGCATCCAGACCAGAAAATGCTTTCTTTGTAATGGATCTAATCCTGTTTCCTTGTAGTATCCTGAAAAAATATAAATACACAGTGCAAAGCAGATGCAATAAAACAGGACCAAGGCAGAAAATGGCAAAAAATTTTGGCTGTTTATTTCTAAACTGTGACTAATGCTTCACATTCATCCTCTCCCACTGCAGTAAAATCTCTCTAAAATATACCCGTTTACAACCACCTCAGTCAAGATGTTCTATGTGCACAGTTCAGTGATATGGATTATCCTATATATATATATTACATATATATAAACATAAGCATATTTTTATTTCACAGATGCACATTTGGTATCTTTTCACTACATTGAATGCACTTCTGCATGCTACATGCAACATTATTGTTTCAAACACTATCCTTGTCATTGGCACTTCATAATATTTGCCCATAAAATTAGCACACTACTTATTATGGGAAACCCGTATTCTTTGTAAAAGTTTTCTATAAATAAGATCAGTCCCTATATTAGTAATATTTAAAATCTGAATATTTATTTCAGATTAGTTTAACTAGAAAAATAAAGAATTTCTTTTACTGTACATGAACACTTTATAAAACAGAATAAAATTTTAAAATGCTCATGGAATATAACAGAATTTTATCAAGAACAAAATGGTTCCTCTGCTATGGAAAATATAACATCTTCAATGCTGAGCTTGTCCCATGCAACAGGTGTAAGCTAAACCCAATACTGAACTAATGGCAAGATACAAATCCTGTATCCATACTCACAGCTTTTTCAGCTTATCCAGGCCAGAGAAAGCACCGTTCATATCTTCAATAGTCCATGATATTTCATTGTTTTTCAGATCCCTGTTTAAAGAGAGGAAAACAAAAATCAAATCACAAGAGCCATTAAAAAAAAAAAAAACAGTTACAGATATATACTTCCGAAAGAGCACATGACTTTTAACATAATTTCTAGGATAGCTATTCTGTAGCATTATTTTAAGAGAGGATTTTTCCTGATTACTATTCCATTGAAATTTTTACTGGGAGAGTTTGAAGATCATCTCTTTCTACTGACACTCTAAAAAAATCACAAGAACAAGTTTAAGAATCCTTAGAAAAGACATACACACACCTTGCAAAGATATTCAAAAACAGGAATATCCTAAGAGAAGAATAATAGGACAGGAGGGGATCAATTGTTACTCCTACAAAATAAAACACTTCTGCAGGATTTTAATACAAGAACAGAGAATTACTAATAATGGAAGAATTTTAAAGCACTAGGGCCTCCACAAACTTAATTATCTACAAAATACAAAGGGATTGGAGATATTTGTGAAAAGAACCAGAATGGCAGGGCTAGAGGGAGGAAAAAAAAAAAAAAAAAAAAAAAAAACAGCAGGAAATGTTTAAGACTCAGTTCCCATCTGTGAACTCAGACACTTCACAAGTCTCTGACTTCCTCTCTCAAGGGCCTTCATCTCTCTTCTGTAAACTTAATGAATGCAGCATATGACTCTCCGAACTGCATTTCGGTTAGATGCCCAAGGTGCAAGTACATGAGTAAAAGCCTAAAAGCAAAATGCCAGCATCCTTTTAAAAAAGCCTGGAAAGAAAAGTAATCATCTCATTCATCTGATAAACAGACAGGTCACTGATATGCAGTTGGAACACTTTAACAAATCCAGTTATTTTTAGATTCATTTCTTTCTTTTTCACCCTTTCCTTACAGTACAAACTTAAAAAAATAAAATTGTTCAAATGCTTAAAACACTTGGTCAGTCAGGAAAACTGCCAGCATCTATAGTAACTCTTAAGTGTTAAAAGTTCTGTCTTCTCATTTTGACTGTAATGGAAAGCATTGATTCAAAAGATATAACTGCAGTCCAGTTCTCCACAGCTGCAGGTAGCAGTACTGCCTGTTGCCTTCGTAGGGTGGCATGGCCCTCCTGTTACAATGCTGCTGAAAGCTTGTATCATATGTCCCACAATCTATTAAATTATTTCTTTCTTTCAGTGATTCTTTTTAGTGATCTCCATTATACAACTAAAATGATGGTTAAGATGAGTCTTCCAGAGATGTAACTTTGTACATAGACTTAAAAGAGGAAGTCCTCCTTCTCTCAAATACCCTGGAAAAAGGTTGGACTGAAAGCAAAACATGCTCATCCAGGGAATTTAACACAAGGTTTTGCAGTTATACATTTCTGTTACAAAAAAAATGAAAGTGTTAGACTTTAAAAATCAATTCTGTCAACTTACAAAATTTGCAGACTGGACAGTCCCCGGAAGGCACAATCAGCAATGTAGTTTACTTTGTTGTTTCCAATGTACAGTCCAACTAGTAGGCTCAGACCAACAAAGCTTGAATCATCTAATCTTGCTAAATGATTGAATGTCAAATCTCTGCAAGTTAAAGAGAAAAAGTATTTTAGTGTTTATGCTGGAGTGTTTATGATTCAGTTCAATCCAGGTGAATTTTTTTTTGGGGGGGGGGGGGGGGGGGGGGGGGGGGAAAA
>JAWLRI010000192.1:364669-390298 GCA_034781795.1 Crypturellus tataupa | reverse complement strand
CCCCCCCCCCCCCCCCCCCCCCCCCCCCCCCCGCCCCCGAGAAACACTGTTTCCATTACAACTATCACAAAAAAAGCCTGCCACACAATTTTTGGTCATGTAACTTGTGTATTATTTCCCATAATTCACAAATTACTGCAGAATGGATTTCTTTCATTTGAAAATGACTGTGTCAAAGCTTTAGTTCAACTGCCATAGCAATATAAAGTAGTCACGGTTGGCTTCAACTTCTTTTAACAAAATATAACTGATTCACACACAAAAAAGTTGTTGTCACCTTGGAAACTTTGTTACGAAAAATTTACAGATCAGTGGTAAGAAGCTCATGCTTTGGCATGTACCCTGCTTTGAAAACTAGAATTGAATAAAAGCTACTCACAGCTCACTGAGTTTTTGGCAAAATTCCCAGGCATCAGGACTGATCCTGCTGATGGCATTTTGGCTGAGATGGAGTTGCTGCAGCATCAGCAAGCCATAAAGCCAGCCTTTGGTTACCTCTGTTAAGTTGTTATGGTCCAGCTGCCTACACACACAAACACAGACAGACAAAAGACATAAGGTTCGGAAAGTCACTGAACTGCATGCTTTGCCCTGGGTCTACATCTAGCCTAATGCTACTGGCTACGTATCTGCAGACTCTGTTTACATTTACAGTTGAATGCATACATTCAGAATGTGCCATTCTATATTTTCACCTATTAATGCTTGCTGCTTTTCAAACCACCCTGGAACAATTTAATTAAAAAATACCTTTAAAATTTATCATGCAGTTCTGCTCATTTTGTGCAATTTTACCAAATTGCAGAATATATGAAAATTTACACTTACAGGACCTCCATGTTGGTCAGTCCCCAGAAGGCGCCATCCATGAGCCTAGTCACCCCATTTCTCTGCAGCCTCAATGACCTCAGAGCTGGAAGTCCTTGGAAAGTAAGCCCATCTATTTTTTTTATTTTGTTGCGACTCAGCTCCCTGCATCAATAAATTTTACAGTTAAAGCAGATCGAGTTTACCAGTGCGCCAACAACCTTTCTTCACTCCCTCAAAACAAACCTTATTTAAATAGCTAGGCTGTACATAAAACAACAGAGACAAGATATAATAAAATTCAAACATTTCACTGTAATACACTATATTTAACCACACTTATGCTTATGCCATTGGTATTTTTGGATAATGAAGGAAAGTCAAAAAATATTTTTTTGATTTTCCAATTTAAAAAATCTAGAAGGAATAGTCCTGCTCTCACAAAGCAAGTTCTTAGTATTTATCTATCAGCACAGATACTAATTTTGGCTAGCATTGCAATGAATGCTGGAAGAAAGGAAAATTTTCAGTAGTGGATAACAGGCAAAAAGTAAAAAGTAGGCTGGGTAACCACTCTCCTTTTTTATCCACAGTCAAGCATTCCTTACACATTCTCTTCTCATTCTCCACAGCTAGTCATAATTGTTCCTTCCTTTCTATAAAGTGGCTGTGGCACTCACGCTCATGTTTCTACCCTTCTTAAAGACTGGAGTCAATGTTTTTTCTTTGCATTTGTGCACAGGACACAAGTTACTGTTTCTAGATATGTTCTTGACCATACTGTTTATTATCATACTTTCTGAAAGCAATTCTTCCCTTCCATTTGTTGTAAACATTAAAACAGAAAAAAACACAGACTGATATAGTCTTCAAAACATTTCCTTCACTTAATATTTTCTGAAATGTCTCCTTAGAGAAAAATTGCAGTTATCCCTTCTCCAGTCTTTTTTTTCTGCTTTTAATAAGCAAATGTAATTTTAAAACAAAGACTATTCACAACTCACCCATATATAAGACTACTTTTGTTCAGTATAAAGCTGCAGTTAGCAAGGGTGGTACTAATGTGTTTTCGGTGTCTGTCTCACTTTGCCTCTCACTAAATTAAAGGCTAAAGTTCAAGCGCTGGAAAACCTGCAAACAATTAGTCAATTGTAGGTTGCACTTACAGGTGCTGCAGATGGGAGAGTTTAAACATCTTTTGAGGGATTGCTGAAATTTTGTTCCTGTTCAGTTTCAATACTTGAAGTGTGCTAGACAAATTGTCAAAGGTACCAGGCTCCATGGAGGTTATTCGGTTACTGTTAAGGTACCTGTTGAAACAATGTCCAGAAGGTTAAATTTATAGTCATTTAATAATTTTTAACATCAAGTAATAAAATGCAAAGCTTTTATGCTGCCTGTCCCCTCATAATTAGAATTTCTTTTATCACGTTAATTAGAGCTCTTGACAAATCAGCCTATAGTCAAATGGTATTTTAACACCAAAATTTTGCTCTACTCTGTAGTAGCTTATCACTGGCATTAGACAGCGTGCTGTCAAAGGTTAGGATGCTACAACCCCATTACTTTATTTTCACTCAGCATAGTTCTGGCCTTACAGCATTATTGAACAAGGATTAAGGGAAGATTCAAAAGCAGTTAACAAAACTCCACGAAACTCAAGATGGAACCAACCACAGGGAAATTAAACTTTCTCAAAGGGTACATGTATTTGTTTCATCTAAAGATAATGGTTTTCAGCTTCTGTGAACTAAAGTATCCCATTGCAACAACTGATGTATTCAAGTTAGCAATTTGTTACACTCAAGAGGTGAAAATGGGAATAAATATTTAATGTGAGCATCTAATAAAAAAAAAAAACTTAATCCCTCAACATACAGTTACCAATCTAAGTTTCTCAAGAAGTTTTTTTGAAAATAACCTGAAAAAAAATGAAAGTAACATTTACTTACAGATACTTGAGCTGTAAAGGAGGAAATGATGACATTTTTAGCTCTGATATGTTGTTGTTGCTTAGATCCAAAGTTTCTAGACTCTGAAATGGTTTAAGATGTTCAAACAAGATGCTGAAAATCTTGTTGCTGGTTCTGAAATTTAAGGATAATAGTTAGAAGACTGCTGTTTCCAGAGTAAAAGTGTTAACTACATGCCACTGACAAAGGTTATTTGTTAATTTCCTTATATGAAAATATTTGTTTTTGCTCAAAAAACAGTATTGTTTATCTCTAAGCAAAACATATACTTCTTGACATTCCACGCTGCAAATCTGAATACTGTAAATAGATGCACATATCAGCAATTCTTAAAAAAAATCAGCAGAAACAAAGAAACAATTGTATTGTAACCAGTTATTGTAATTCACGGCTTTTAAAAGCAGAATCAAAACTCTATGACCATTGTTTCTAAATTGTAGAAATATCTGGTATTTATATTTATTAGTATGTCACAGTATTGCAATGAAATATTTTTTTTTCTATTTTAACCAAACTAAATAGCTAGCTTCGTAGCTACATATTTTGCTTCATTAAAAAAAATACTGCATGAAAATGGGTCTCAATCTCAAAAAAAAAAAAATAGATTAAAAGATATGAACATTAGTGTGCTTCCCTGAGAAAGAGATTCTTTGTGTTTTGGCATTAGACCATTTGATATTTCGATATTAGTATTTCATCCTACAGGTTTTACTTGTTTTCTAACAAAGAATAAAATTCATGCTTATTACAGCTCATTACAGAGGCTCTGGACAGACTTCAGGTGTGCTCAAGCTTCAATTAAGGCATCACACTATTCTCTAACAACAACAACAACAACTGAAAGAGTTTAAGGGTATGGATTCATCTTCATCTACTACTAGCAATGCCACTTGTTCTACTTCCAAAGAAACGTGCTTTTTGGTGGCCATTATATTTCATGTTCATACCCAGGAGCGTACCGTTTTCCATCACACTTGTATAATGTCCAGAATGGTGCAGACACATCAGCAACAACAGAGCTATTCATTTATTCATTTGGGGCTAATGGCACATAAGGGAAAACAGATCATGACTAATTAAATGAATGTAACCCTAAATGATCTTGTTACCTTGTCAAGTTCAAGGCAGTTCTGCCTGTGACACATCCTACATCTAGTAGGATGAATAATCAACATTTAGGAGTTCTCCCCTGCTCCTAGAGATTGCAGGCAAAGGCAACTTCAGGTATTAAAAAAAAAAAAAGGAAAAAAAAAGAAAAAAAAAGAAAGAGAGAACTTGCTTCTGAAATGTGTTTGACTTTATTCGAAATACTAGCTCTGGATCAAACAAAGCCAAGACTTTGGATAGCATGGGCAACCCTCATGTAAGCAAAGGCAGGGAGTGAGGCGGAAGGGAATACAACCGCTACTCAAGACAAAAAATCCCGTCTCAAAAACTGAACCAGAAATTAGATTAATGGCCCTTTCGACCACATGTGGGAATGAGTAAGTGATCTTGCAGCCCCTCCATCGCTGCTCTTTTTCCGTATCATGTTTCATTCCTCAGGCTGTCTGGTAGAGGTGCAATGCATTTTTTTTTTCAACTCTTAGCTGAAAGTATTTATAACAAATGGAAACAAATTACTTTAATAAAAAACAACAACAAACACCACGACCATGTGTCGGTTCCACTGGCCAAATAAGACTATGAGTTAGATAACAGGTCACAGAGCCCTGCCTTTATGCATTAGTTTGTTTATAAGGTAATTACTAACAAGGTATTAAAACTGCCAATTACTTGAGTGACGAATAAAATTTTCCTTGCAGTAAAAGTGTGCTCCAGCAGAAGCCAGCAATTTCCTGAACTGCACGCCTCCTAAATTGCAGTGTGAAAGTGTTCAGTTATGGACACGGCTTACACAGGGCTGTCTTTGTGTCAGCATTGCCTCATAAAACAGAAATTCCTTACAACTGGCAGGATAATAGCCCCTGTATTGAAAAGTTTAGTTGGGCCTAATGGAACCGAATAAAACTCTTCAGATTAGCATTTAAAATTACCTGGCACAGACCAGGTTGCAAATAAATAAATAAATAAGTAGAATAATAAGAGACAGTTGGTTTGTCTGGGGGGGGACTTTTTTTTGATAATGTTATAGTCACTTTGATGGATATACTTTTTTTTTTGTTCACAAATACAGAGCTATACAAAGTTCGATTCCATCTCATAATGAAAATCAAATGAGCACCCCCCTGTACCCTCCTACTTCACTGAATCCCAGAAAGGTTAAGGTTGGAAGGGGCCTCTAGAGATCACCTAGTCCAACCACCCTGCTCCAGCAGGGACACCCAGAGCACAGGGTGGCATCCAGGCGGGTTTGGAAGATCTCCAGAGAAGGAGACTCCACAGCCTCTCTGGGCAGCCTGTGCCACCCTCACAGGAAAAGAAGTTCTTCCTCACATGGAGACGGAATACCCCATGTTTCAATTTGTACCCATTACCCCTTGCCCTGTTACTGGCCACCACGCAGAAGAGTTTGGCCTCATCCTCTTTACATTCTCCCTTCAGGTACTTGTTGATCAGATCTCCTCTCAGTCTTCTCTTCTCCAGGCTTAACAGGCCCAGCCTGTCTTTCTTCATCCAATAGCTGCTCCAGTCCCTTAACCATCTTTGTCGCTCTACACCAGACCCTCTCTAGAAGCTCCACATCCCTCTTGTACTGGGGAGCCCAGAACTGCCCCCAATACTCCAGGTGCGGCTTCACCAGAGCTGAGCAGAGGGACAGGATCCCCTCCCACCTGCTGGCAACGCTCCCCCTCATGCAGCCAGGATCCCACTGGCCTTCTTGGTCACATTTGTGGGGGCTATTCAATGCAAAATATTTAAGCAGTTTATTGTCCAAACCTCCCAATCCAGCAGTCTCATCAAAAAAAAAAAAAAAAAACCTGCAATACACAGCTAAAAAGATTATTGGGTCCTGAAAACATGCCAAACCATTCTGCTTGAGGCCCTAGCTCTAATTTAAACTACAATGTTTAATTCTATTTTGATTTTTTTTTTTCTTAACAATCATTACTTAAGTAGATCAAATAAAATCTATGTCAACTTTCTCATGACTGCCAAATTGTTTTCAAAATTAGTCAAGCAGGACATGTTTGAAAAAGCAGGTCAGTCTAAGGTATGAAGACAGAACCAAACAGTAACCTCTTTCTCGTCATAATTAAGCTCAACTTTGTCTTCCGTGAAGAAGCTCTTCAGCCAAGTGGTGTTACTGCACTCAGACAAGAGTTGCACATACCGTCCTGGTTTCATTTTACAGATCCTTCAGGGAGGATCACAGCAAGCACAGATCCCCTTGCAACGGGAGAACCAGCACATCAAGTTCTTATAGAAGTGCACCTCGACCAGGCACATTTTAGTTTCTTGCTATGCTACAGAGAGCAACACATTAAAACCTCCTTAGAACTTCTTCTGTTACAGCTAAAGAAGCAGGAGCACTAAGGAGTTACAGATAAAACCACTAAAATATCTACATCAGTTTGAATATATGCCTTTTGCTATTCGAGTGCCTACACCCTAACTTGCAGAAAAAATAACAAAAGTATGCATGCAGACTGATTTAATTTTTTTTCACATAAGCTTGTATAAATACCAGCTTAAGAGAGAATACCAGTTTCTCATTATGGGCATGAGAAAAACCTGAGCTTTCCATCTCAGCATTCATGACTTTAACCACATCATGAGGCCAAAACATTTATCACGCTCAACCAAATGTGATCTCAAGATTCACTCTGTATAAACAGCAGCTACAGCATATCTGATACATTGACTGGTACTTTCTTTGGCTCTGGGGAAGCATAAAACAGGACAGCCATTTCCATATTGATCTTATTAAGGATCTAGTTGACACCATTTAGCCATGGTATTTCATATTTGATGAAGAAAGCTTTAATATATGAGATGGTAGAGTAAGTATCTCAATAAGACTGTCAACACATGCTTTCTATCTTAGAAAAAACAGATATAGAAGTTTAAAAATATGATTGAATTGGTTTGATCCTACAGCCCTGGAGATCTCCCTCTTTGAAATAGCTTAAGATCTGATATGTTGTGCTTCTATTCAGAACCTCTGCAAATAAAGTTCTTGAAAATCTACCTGGAACAAAGAGTTTTGCTTGCAAAGGAAGATCATCTGTTATCTTTTGAGAACCTCTTGACTTAACCTTGCACCACAACTGTGACAAGTTAGCACGTGTGCAAGTCTGAAGCTGGAACCAACTGTTGAAAAAAAAAAAAAAAGTTTCTTATATAGAAACATTTGGAAAGCTGTATGTTTGTGTAGCCTGCTCTTCAAAGTTGCTCCATGTAATGCAGCTCTGGTTTAAAAACTGTGTGATTATGTACTAAGATGCTCAAAAACTAAAAACTAAGCCCTGGAAGATAGAGGTATACTAGTTTGGCATTACAAACAGGTTAATGAGATTATACTGTCTAGTGACAGAGATTAAGAGGATGTGTTACTCAAAAAACATTCTGCCAGGTCTAGTTGTATGTTACAAAGCACTGTTCAGCCAGGATACTAGGGTCCACAGATCTTTAGTTGGAGGCCCCCATGCTTACACGGCTTCCAAATGAGGGCTGGACTTGCAAGCAGCCATCTCTGAGCCCGGGCAAAGCAAATTTGACTCCATCCAAGCACACACAGGGTGGTCTCAGTTACACTCCACAACAGCATGCTGCCTGCTTTGTCACGTTTGCCTGAATTTTGTGGTTGCTGCTTCTTCTATTCTTCCCATTCACTCATTAGTGTCATATGATTCTTGTCACACTGTCATATCAGCTATTTTTTTTTTTTTTTTTTTTTTTCCCCTCCTCCAAACTCCTCCAAGACTTCTGCTCTATAACCTTTGGAGCTCTCATAATAAACAATGATGTGAAGATACTGAGAGGAAAAAAAAAATAACAAAAACATAATTGCTAATAGAGATGAAAGATCAAGACTGTAATAAACTTCCTCAGAAAGTGCTAGAAGATTCGTATTTTCTGGTTTTTAGAGCGAGGTTGAACAAGTTTCAGGAGTACATCCTACAGGAAACAGTCGCAGCAACTCCTGAAGACAAGAAAGAAAGAGAAAAAAAATCTTTTTTTTCTTCCACTTCAACTCATTTGCCTACTAAAATTAGCCAAGTTGTAATGAACAATTATATAAAATATTGCAATTATAGTTTCAAGTTTAACACTCCCTCCCCTGATATGAATGGGACTATGCACACTTCTCACAATCAGATAGCCAACTGCAGTCTAAGAACCTCCAGTTTTCTGAATCTTTACAGAGCAAGAAACACGAATATTTCAAGTGAAACTTCTATCTCAGGGAAGTCGATGCCAGAAGCAGAGTCAGGATTCTGGCCACCTTCCAGTCCTGCTGGTTAAGTCTGCAAGTCCGCTGCCTGCTTCACACACAGGCTCCTCACATTCCTCAAGGCAAAGCAGTTGCTCTTTCTTTTGAAGCTCTCCTTCATTCCCTGATTCCTGTCTGTCATTGCCCTGTCAGGCCAGACATCAGCACAATCTCAGGTGCTGTTTTGTGTGCTTATTTTTTATGGTATATAGACACAAAGTACAAACTCAAGACTCAAGATTCTTTCCTTAGTTGATCACGTCTCTATCCTAAACTTGAGATCAAAGATGTACTGATTCTCAAGCCAAACATAAAAAGGGAAAAGAGGCATGATGGTCTCAAAAAAAAAAAAAAAAAAAAAAAAAAAAAAAAAAAAAAAAAAAGGGGCAAATCCAAACTTACAAACTTCCAATTCTTTCCTAAATCCACTAATAATACTAATATGCAGTTAAATAAAATTTCTTTCCAAACCCTTCTCTTGATATCCTAGAGTCTGGTTTTAATTCAACTTTTTTTACCACCACCACTCTCTGAAACAAAACAAAGCAAAACAAAAAAATCTCACAAATTACTTAACATGTGTTATCCAAGTGAAGGTTTAACGTCATTACTTTATTTTAACTAAGGCAAAGAGCAGCAGCGCGGGCACGGCTATTGCAGCAGAGGCCAGCAGCAAGAATACCAGCCCTATCGGCTATGAGTCCATTCTAAAATCCTGCAGTTACAAGTTCACACCAGCTACATGAAACCCAGCATAACGCCCACCCTTATTATAAATCACATTTTCAATCTAATATGTGGAATCAATAAGCAAAAACATCTGTCCTTCATTTCCACAGAGTCAGTTCTCCCTTTTGGAGACTTCTTTCCCTAGTTTACAGACTCCCACTCCCCTATACCCTCACTTCATCTCAACTGATCATTAACAGGTGGAGGGATCTTCTCTTACCAACTCCTAATCCCCAACGCCAGAGCAGTGGGCAGACAGCTATGTCTTTCTCACAGTAATTACATTCGACTATTCTATGGCAATAACTATGTCTCTGAGCTACAAGTCTGATACCTATATCTGACCTCTTAATTTCTTTCTGACTTCCCTCATTTTCTGTACCATATGCCCTACAACTTGCCACAATTTTCCCTAGTAAAATTTCCTACCACTCCTCCATTTTCTATATTGTTCTCTATTTTTCAGATCCATTATTATAGCCTTTAATTAATAACTTTAGCACTGTTAATTAGATAATCATTCTATTTTTTTTCTCCACTGAAAATAGCCACATTTGCTTTCAGGCTCTCACTACTTTATATGTCTGCTACAACTAAGTCTAGGTTTCTAGATACTTCTTTCCTTTTGAATCACTCAGTATAAACTGCTACCATAAAAACCTGTTTCCATGTCTGCAAGGCTAAGACAAGTTCCTTTTCAAATTCTTTCATTTACTTCCTCTTACTCTCCCCACCAAATGTCAAAGACTACAAAAACTAATTCCAGTAAGTTTCTTTACTCTAGGTTTTTGCTCACAACTTCAACCCAAGTCACACACGGTTTACCACCACTCTCATTTTTGGGACTTTCTCCAGCTTGCCTTATGCCTGAAGCCCAGTCTGGCTTTTTTTTTTTTTTCCCCCCAATCCTTCTTCAAAACAAACTCTTCCAGGCAGCATCGAAATCTTAATCCTTCCCCATAATAAAGTGGTAACTGAAGAGATGACAAGGATTTAAAATATTTGACCAAAATTTTCTTAATATTGAGAGCCAAACTTTAGTTTAGTATGTTGGCTTTATAAACATACAATACCACTTTCTCTGGCAAATGTAGAAGGGAAAGACATCCACTTTTACTGAATGGAAGCTTTCATTTTCAGAAGTTGTGTCTAAACTTCAGTAGAGATGGTGGTTTCCAGGTTCTACACAGTTGCCATTTCCAAAAATTGATTTATGACAAAGGGGCAAATTTCCCAAAGCTACCCCAAGCAATCTGCCTCAAATATTCCTTCTTCCAAACAATCTTACTTGAAAATAGGCATTTTTAAAGAAGTCACTTCAAAGGAGTTTTGCTCAGTAAAATATTGCCAAATAGCGTAAATTATCATTCTTATTGCTACACTGCTAATTGGGACAGACATATAATTTATTACGCATGTTTGTTTCAATGAATTGAATTTTTCTTCTCAAGACATCTATGAACGTCTATTATCTGAAAACATATTTGAATACATATTTCCATATTTTTAAACAGAAATGGACACACAATATTAAAATAAAATCACTACTACATAGTATGATGGATTAATCACAACTTTTATTTAGTAGCATTATTATCTTGTTCATAACATTAGATAGGTATTTAACTCGTAAGTTCATTAATCAAGAACAGAATGAAACAGTGCAAACTAATTTCAGGGGAGTGTCACTCTGAAAACAGAGCAATCGGTTAAGTGAGAATGCGTATCAGTGACCAGAATACCCTTTATTATTTCTCGGTAGAGGAGAAGATAAGATTATCTTTTTCTTCACGGTATGGAGAATGAAAGAAGCAGAAAGAATGAAATCGCCTAAAACACTTGAATTAACCATTCTTTGGTCATAAGCTAGGCATCTTGTTTAACAAAGACTTACAAGAAACTATTCTTCAACTTAAGAGTTACTTAGTTTTAAGAGCTGTAACGAAAAATCCTCTTTTCAGATTACATATCTAAATTGGCAGCGTGAACAATCCTATTTACCTCAGAAGTAAAGAAAACGGCACTGCAACATGGCAAGTTCCACATACTGAAGTTCTGTATCCCAACAGGTAGCTCTATTCCCGCTGCCTAATAGTACAATGCTTTGAACATCTCAGGAAACAACTGTGGGGTAGCTGCATCCTTCATCAGCTGGGGTTTACTGAGATCTGAGCAAAATGTGCTGTCCGCTGAGGGAACTTTACTGATGACTGAAACCAGGATAAGGGAACAACTAAGCAAGAAGTTAGTATAGTATGACACAAAGCTAAACCTTGGCTCTTCTGATAACCTATTTTTAAAGTATCAGAGATCATTAATGAAGCTTTGTACATGCTACAACTCGTAGGTCCCCTCCTCCAATTAACTCCTGACTACTTATCTAACCCATGCAGTTGCAGTAAGTATAACATCCACTCACACAATACACTACTCTCTGGATCTGGGGGAAAAAAAATAAAATAACCCATCTCTTAATTCTGTGGCTGTATTGTTTTCAGTGACCAAAGAAACCCCTATTTTTAACAAACCATTGTGATGGTTTCGATAATTTTTTATTTCTTTGAAGTAAATAACCTTGTACTTCTACCAGTCTGGCGCTGACTTCCAACTTTTAAGTTAGTTTCTCAAATGTGTTCACTGAAAAAGAAGGCCTGAGACTAATAATCAAGTAGTCAAAGTCCTTTCAGAGGGGCTAAGCTAAATTTACAACAGGAGTCATCTGACTTACCACAAAAACTTGTAAATCCCGCAAACAACTTGCTATTTCCCTGTGGTTTTGGCCAGTTTTATCTTTTTAGGAATCTTATAGGTTAATATTCTTTGTTTACCTTTTTAAACATCCAGAACACACCAGTGCAGCTGTCTTCAAATCCAATGCACTCAAATTCGGTATACATCATCAGAAAAACATTACAAACTGAAGGCTATAAAAGTGCTAACACAGAAGTGGGCACACACAAACAAAAACAAAACTTTTTCATTTTGATTTTTTGAAATTATTAAAAATGTTATTAAAACAGCCTTGAGGCTTTTTCAACTGCCGTAAAAGCTCCCTGTGCAGACGGAGCTGAGGAATATTGTTAAGCTTGTATAACGTATGTATTCTGTGCCCCTCTAATGGAAGGATTTTACGTTCTTAGAAAAAAGAAAAAAAAGAAAAAAAAAGTGAAGTTCAAACGTAATACAAATGTTTTATTAATATATTACTTGAAAAAATATTATTGCATTTTATATCATCAATGATCCTTTTATTTAAGTACCATGAACTCTGCATTTTCTACTACAGCTTTAGTAAGACTCAATATTCTGGGTAGTTCTAGAATAATGTGGTCAGTTTTTATAAGCTACAAGAATACTTCCAGCTAAATCACCTATCTACATATATTAATATTTTATTTGAAACCATTTCTCTTAAAAAAAAAAATACATAAATGCATCTAAAGCATTCTGTCATTTAAAGCTAGCTAATATTAGAATTTCATGCTATACTGCAGTGGAGATTTTTGTATGTATGGCTTTTCTAGACCCTAAAGAGAGCAAAATGATTATTAAATAATATCCTGATATAGAAAATAATAAACTTGATTTTTTATATTAATTCTGGTATATATTTTGATAACAACAATATAAAGTTCACTGAGGGAGGCAGAATACTGTAATATTAACAAATAAAATTGTTCTGTCTCTCTAAAGTCTAACTGCTGCCATTTTCCGTTAGACTTAAACAAATGGTATGCTAAGATACTGTATGTTCAGTTTTGAGTATATTTTTAAAAAAATCTTTTAAGCAAAGCATTAAGTGTTTCTTATTTAAATTGAATATTCTTAAACAGATTCTTGATGTCACAGCATCTGAAATCAGTGAGTGACTATCTCCCTTTCAAAGCACTAAAAACAGTTTTTGTTTTTGCCTTTTTTTTTTTTCCCTGAAGAATTTTAAAGTAGAATACCTAGGCAAACATACATGTTAGTGTAGCTAAAGATCATGCAATTCTTTTCTACAAAGTTACAGTAATTATTGGTTCCCATTTACTTCTTCATCTTTAGTGGCACTGCTCTCACCTACAACAGTTAGATCATAATCCCAAATACCTTTATAGGTCCTTAGTCACTGTTTGTTTGGAACTGAAGTAGGTTACACTCAAAGTACTTGTTTTTTTAACCCTAATCATCTGTTGAGCGCTTAATGCACTCCAACCCTTACATGCTAGTCCTATAGATGCTTTTACATTTATTTGCCAAGACATGCCACATATGCATACACATGCAAAAATGACAACAGTGAATAAAGTCCCAGGCTTTCATGAAAATCATGCCTTTAGTGTGATATACAACTAGCACTACTTATCTCAAATGTATCCCAGTAAAAACAGATGAGTGACACTAACAAACAACATCTGTTTGTTCTATACCAGTTAGGTATCTCTTCCCAAGAGAGGCATCAAGGCTTCTGAAGGAGAATTTCCGCAGAGCTTCCAAGGAACACTGGATCTGCACTTCCTGGGCACAGGGCGGAAACTCTAGGAAGACTTTAAAACATCACAAGCTTGCAATCACTAAAGTGATTGTGTTGATGTATATTTGATTGAATTTCAGTACACACTACTTTTACATTAGTGTACATAGAAGACAAAAGCCAAAAATCTCCTCCACTCTTCAGAGTCTTTGTGTACAGGATCTAGACTCAAATTAGGTGCAAAGCTTCAGAGCAATGACAGACCTAAACGGTAATGCTAGTCCTCTTCTCGTGTATCAACAAGACAGATACTAGCAGATTTTTAGGATAAACAGGGCAAGACTGGCATATCTTGGAAAAGAAAAGCCATTAGAATAAGAACCAAAACAGTCATCTTTAGGAGACTTAAAACTTTTTGTTTGTTCACTTACCAGGGAACTAATGTTCATTTCTATACCTGATATAATAGTGACCCACCAATGTAAAGAAAAAAAAAATACAGAATTTTGCAATTCTCTACTACAAAATTATTACAGCCTCTTAAAGCAATTCCACATTTATTTCACTGATTTTACAAGCATTTCAGGAATGCAAGTAAGGAAGCATCTAACACTGCAGGGATAGATTAACAGATCTACATTAACACACCTACACCATCATGTACAGTACGTCTACATTATGATATATATATATACACACACACACACACACACAGTATTTAATGACCAATTATCACAATTTTCCCAAGAGTTTGCATTGTCCAGCTCTTGGCATGACCTGGCAGCCTGTTTAGAACTACTGGTTTGACTGGAGAGTTGGAAATGTCTGTCAAATGGTTGACCTCTGCTTCTACCTTGATAAACTGCTCTCTTCCTGCCCTCTCACATAAGACTAAGGAAAGGGCTGGATGCCTGAGCAAAAACAACAGCATGAAATTTCACTATGACATTGTTAACACAAACGGTCGGGCATGCTGAAATATGCCATCAGACCTGTACAAAATAATACAGGAACGCCCAAGTGCATTTGTTGGACATTTCGGAAGGAACCTAAGTTCAGACATCTAAAAATTACTCTAAAATAGGTATCTACATGGCCTTGAACAGACCATCATCTGACTTACCTAGAAAGACAAATCATTTCAAAAAGAGACAGCTTTCTTCCATGCACCCTGAAGATGGTCTACAGGGACTAATTTCTACTTAAGATACCAAATTTTCACATATTTAGTGTAGGAAAGACAAATCTGCTTCATCTGCTAGGTATTACATCTGACAATGTTAGGGAAATCATCACAAAATTCACAGTCAAAGACCTGCAGGTGAGATTTAGCCCAAAGTACCACCCGTGTACCAGTTCCAGGTTCCCAGGAGTCTCGTAGCTCCACTATGCCCACATGATGAGATGCAGTCATCCCACAAACAAAATGATAAATGCATTTCCAGTCACAATGAGCGTGCACCTGCATTTACTTGCATATTCCTTCACATGTACACTGGGGTGTGACTGCACGAGACTTCTCTCCCATGGTGTTCAACTCTCAGCTGCCATCCATAAAAGCCCAAATGTTGGCCTCGTTGTTTAATTTCACCGGCAGACTTGGAGTGTGAGACTGAGAACATCTGTTGCTCTGGGTATGTTTACCCTGCATTATTCAGCAACACGCAAATATCTCTGCTAGATAAATATCAATTAAATAACCGGAAAGAAGGCAGCTCCAGAAATGGAAACTACACTAACGTGATAACCCACCCATACTTGTTTACACTGCTCTAAGAATTTAAAGATGCAGTGGTATGTGGAGATACCTGCACTATTATTCCCTGTAGACAAACCACCAGTGTGATTTCATTTGCAAGGCAAGAAAAAAAATCTGCAGAATATGTAAAAATGCAAAGCTCTGCAGGTAAGCAACAAGCACCTGGAAACATTTTTCTGTTCAAGGAAGAGACATTATTCAACAATAAAGATCTTGGCAAGAAAGGAGGGCACCACTTTCAAAAACTCCTTCAAAAGACTCCTTCAAAAAAAAAAAAAAAAAAAAAAAAACAGACTGGCTTCTCAACCACCAGTAATGAGCAGATGTATATGTATCTCATAAGAAATGTAATCAAATAAAGCTTCAGAAGACTGGCACTCTCTTTTCAGTTATTATTTAAAAGTCAGAAGAAAGTCCTCAGAAGAAAATAGCAGTCTATTTTCGAAAGGCTCCACAAACTCCTTTTTTTATAAAAGTTGAAAATCCTGCAGAAAGGCATCAGAAGTATTTTTCAAATACAATTGTTTTTTTAAAAGTGGTGCTAAAAATCACATTATAATTGTTCCATATGTTTTCTCTTCACGTAAATTAGATATCACATTAACTCAGTCTGATACAACCTCTCCAAATAACATCCATCACCGAAAAAAGGTCAATATTTTTTTAAAAAAAACATTAAAAATATATCCTTAAATTGATCTATTTATTGATCCATGATACTAGTATATTACGTATATTTTTGCCATGTAACTTTTTATTCCTCATATCTTTTTTGTAAAATGAGGTGTGACATCTTTCTGACAAAATTTCTTACCTATGCAATGTTCAAAAGGTAAGCTTTTCACAAAGTCACAAGATTCTTTCTTTTTTAAAAAAATGTAATGACACTCCCCAATTTTCTGTTCTTTCTACATTTTTGATGTGACACAAATAATAGCAATTACTGAATATCATGCATTGACATAATGAGGATCATATATTAACATTCATTAGTTACTGTAAAACCTTCAAATCACTTATGCAGTAATTTCTACCATGTTAAAGTCAATGAATCTCTACAGTCTAGTCATACACTAGATATTAAACCTCAGCTGAGGCATACTGAACAGAAAGATGCCAAATACTTCAAAATACAATGAGAACAACCTAGCACCTAAGAAATCCAACTTTAACTGCATTGGTAATACAGTAACAGCTTTTAGAAAGATTTTTCCTCCTCTTTTAAATGCCAGCGCACAGCACAGCCTTAACAAAAGTTTCCCCATGTTTGGCCAGGTGGGTAAATGAACTAAGCTAGTGATTCAGAGACCTGGAACAACCAGTCTAGCAATGACTGATTTTTATTTATTCTATCAAAAGAAAACAAAAACCTTTTCACAGCTGCAGAGGTTTTAGGTTCATCTGAACCAGTTAAGTTTCCATGCAATGGAACAGAAGATCTCTTAAGACAAATTCTCAACTTTGCACTCATCAGAAGTAAGGCAAGAGGATCTAAACACTTGATTATATTAGTATTTTCAACCTTAAAGAACCCCAAAAGAACCTTAATAGCATCAAGAGTTAAAAAAAAATATATCTTTTAGATCAAGGAGATATTAAACTACAAAGTGCTAATGCAAAATAGTAGTAGATGATATGCCTAAATTCAGCAGTTATTTGTCAGACACCATCTGCTTTTCCTTTCATTCTTTTCTGATTTTGATCTGCAAGAAACCACATCAGTATCAAATGTCACTTGGTTCTTATTCAAACAGAGCGGTCCAGACACAGCGGCTGCACCAGCTGACTTAGCTGACCTGGGCCTAAAGTAAAAACAAACCTTTATAAATCACCAGATGTAAGCAATTGAATAGTGATCAGTTTAATTAATTGAACAGCTTTCCAAAGTTTACTGTATTGCTTTAACCCTTCAGGCATCTCTGAGAAAGGCAACTTGCAATTTGTATTTAAGGGAAGGATTTGGCCAGAGGGCTATATTTTACTTGCTTTAAAGACTTTAGATTCCAATTGATAAAAACAAAATTCCATCTCTGAAAAAACACATTTTTTTCTAATTAACAGTACAATATTTTTTTCCATCAAATGTATTAGAGAAATTAGATGGCCAAGAAAATCAAACTGTTTTCAACTGACATTCACAGGAATAAGTTTTATTTTAAAATAAAAATTATATATTTTTAAAATAAAAAATTATAGGTCCCATATGATTTTTTAAACCTTATACCCAGTACTACAGATGTCCCACCAAGTAACATACTAAAATATTTCAAACAAAGCAGTGAACATAGTCATAACTGAATGTGTGTCACAGTTATACGCACATACTGCAGCTGTAAAAATTATACACTACAGACACAAACTGACTTAAAGACTTTTGAAGATATTGGCCCAACATCTTTTAGCCTAGACATTTGTCTTGAAGGCGGGTGGTAAGGGTATTTCCTCAACTTCCCCATTCAAATTAATAGAATTTTGTCACAATTTAACACAGTTGTAATTTCAGCCAAGATGCATAGTAATAGAATATAATTCTTAATTTGAAGTCTGTATTGTACAAGTTTGTATAAATTTACTACTGTTTGTACAGTGCCTAGCACAACAGGTCTGAGGCCTCTGGGCACTACCACAATATAACTTAATTCTAACGTAGTCTTTGTATCTGCAAGAAGCCTAAACCTACACGGATTATAAACTCAATTATACACATTTTAAACAACCTGGTATATAATATGACATAATCAACTTCTTAACCACAAGCTGCTCTATTTCCAGTTATTTCACTTTAATCTCTGTAATACACATATTTCCACTAACACTGTGGAGTTAGTTCCACTAACTAGGGAGCAGAACAAAATCTACTTACAAAGACAGAAGAGTTATATTTGTAGAGACCGGCCCCAGATTTGGAATGACCTCCAGTTCATTGTTGTTCAGCTTCCTATTAATATTAAAAAAGAGAGAGTCAGTTTGATGTCAATCAGAAGTAAATACATCCTAATTGCGGAACTGCCAAACAACGTCACTCCAAAATTTGAAATTAATTTGCCTTTCACTTAACGCAACATATCAGAAGAACAGCAAACATCTTTGTTTTTTCAACCACTTATCCCTGGAGAAACAGCTGTATAATTAACATAGCCAAACAATTTATTTTTAATTAAGACAAATTAACTTACACTTCCCGAAGACTATGAAGGTGATCCAAGGAACCGGTGTTGACTGAATGTAATCTGTTGTGACTTAAGTCCCTATGAGGTTACAAAAATAAACAAGCTGTCAGTTTTGCCGTAAAGTTTTGAGTAAAACAATATAATTTCAATCCAAATCATATTATCATTTGTCTCCAAGCTTATAAAAAGTGAGGGTTTTATATTAGTAAAGTTTGAATATTGAAATGAGTTTCTATTCTATGTACATAAATAACTAAGTGCCTTGATCACTATCAGCAGTGTCAGGGAGTTTCCTGCAGCTCTGAATAACGCAGGCTGGGTGCACGTGTGGCTGTGCATTTAAGGAAGAATCATAAAAAACATCTCAAAATTTATATATTCCATCAACAATCTTTCCCATTTCTTCACAACAGAAGATCCAACCTCTAATGCCAAATGCAACTCCTAACAGCTAAAGCCAATCAAGGAAAATTTATAAGTCAAGCATTACTGACGGTTCATTTCTTCAGTCACCATCAGAGTATTTGTTATCATCCAGCCTTCTTCTTCTCTAAAGTAATTCACAAATCACAACTACATGATATGACAATAAAGAAATCTTGATTCTGTTTTTCAGGTTTTCCTACATTTCAGAACTCTTATTCAAGAAGCAAATTTAATGTGGATCTTAAATACGCAATATCAGAAGAAAACAGACACAAGAAGGCCTAACACTATACTGAATTTTAACATGCCTATATACTATTCATATTAATCAGAGGTTTAATTGTACTTAGAAAAGTAGTTTGTAACACTAAGCTTCTTGCTATCTAATCTTAAGATACTAATATATATTGATGGACTTTGTAAGAAATTTCATTACTAAAGTTCCACGCTTCTTTAAAGACAACAGTATTTGCTAAAAAAAAAAGGCAGAGTACTAAGAATCCAATACATTTTCTTGACCGCTGTCAATCTTTAATTCTTTTCGCCTACAGACATCATGCATCTTTACCACGTGTCCACTTGAACACTTGAAATTATCATGCTGTAAAAGTATGTAATAAAAACATATGTAATAAGAATATAAGAACATTTGCTCTCAAAGGTACTGGAAAAAAAACACAGAAACAAAAAGAAAGGCTCTGTAAGAGAATGCAGAGAACTTCGGGAAACCCAAACTTGTAGGTTTTTAAAGATCTGTGCAAGGGGCCCAGATTTAATACTGGTCTTTCATTGTGGCTTGCCTGTTGTCCTGGGTTTTAATCATCAATCCACCAGAGCCTCCATGTTCCCACTCCCATACTCAGCTGCCACCCGCACCACTACAAATTGCACCAGTACAACTGCCTTTTAAGGTGGGTGCTGAATAGCAGAACATAGAACATACCTAAAAAAAACAAAAGCTCTGTTACTTTAAGTTCTTAAACTCTCCCCTTTTTCAGGAACTGAATTTGCAACACAGACCCACAAACAGCTGCACTAGCAGATTGCTGAATGAGCAGCTGCAGCACTGGTTAGAGGACAGGGAAGTTCCCAGACTGGATTATTTCATCAATCTAATCAATGAAATCAAGTGCTGCATTCTGAGCACTACGCCACTCGGTTTGTGATAAAAGCAGGGAAGGGTTTGGAAAAGGAGATGCTTGGCACCAGCAGAAGGATCTGACAGTCACTGTCTATGCCAGCATTAAACCAGCTCTTCATTAAGACACACGAGCATGAGGAGCATCTCAAGTTGAACATATGAGGAAACTCTAGGAGACTTTAATTTTTCAGGAGAATATGATTCAGGTCATTGTCAGCTACACTCTGTGCTCTTAGACTCACGGATATGCCTGTTTTCCAGCATGTTAAGAGTACAGCCTGACCTACAGATTTGGAAGAGCTGCATCCTGAAAGATGGTTTACACAGCCATGTTGTTCTCCATGCAGGCCAAAAAGGGCTCACATAAAGCCATTTCCAGGATCTGTGCAAGGTGCTCAGCCACATTACTAAGCCCTGAGCTATTGGGGATCTCAGGTTTCTCTCCACCTATCATTTCAGACTCTCGAAGAAGACAGAAAACTGAAAGCCAGCCAGGTACGTAGGCTCCTCATGCATCACAAGAGGACAGTAAAATCATGCTTGAGACTCCCTCATGGTTTCGTGCTTTGTGCTACCCTTGCTCAACGCTTCCAGCATGAGGTATCTGCTTCCCAAGAATCTCAACCCACATATTCCCCCGCAAACTCCAATTCTACCCAGAGTCCTGAGTCGTGAACTCCGATTTGAACTTAGCTCCAACAGAGAGGATCAGTGACTGCTCGTTCCACCAGCAGCTACAGTCTTTGGGCATCAGGGTTCCCCTGCAGAATAAAACTGTGTCTTTTCTCAGGTGTTTAAACCCTTGAAGATTTTTCCTCTTAACTATGAAAAGTCCGTACAGTGTAAAGATCTTCAAAATCCCCAAATGTTACTTTCACCATTATGATTTTGAGTTCTCCTGTAAATGAGGTTAACCACACTTGAGTTGCAGGACTGAATCTTTCATTGCTTAAGAATCTAGTGCAAACATTATTCTGGCCACAGATTTAAGGGAAAACCCATTTGTTTAACATCTGAAGATAGTAACTGTGGATTTGAGATTTCCAACTACATTCTTAAATGTAAATACTGAAAAATATGATATTACAAACAACTAAGTTCTAATAGTGATGTGGATCTAACATATTACTTTAAAGGAGACAGAAAAAAAAATCCACCCTAAAACTTAACTCAATATTTGGCTTTTGTCCGTAGGGATTATAAGAACTATGCAAATAAACAGCCTAAAAATCAGTAAAGTTAGGAGCTGTTAGGGACTAATGTTACTGTTCTTCATGCTTTAAACAAGAATCAGGAATTAGGAATTATTTCAACAAAAAGCTTTCAACATTAGTATTAAAAACTTGTGTTTCTTCATTTCATCTAAAAGCCCTGCAAAAGGTTTATTTAAAATATGTTTGCCTAAAGGACCTACCAGACAGCAACAGACGTGAGTAGATTTGTTCTCCTGGAGTTATAACATGAAAAAAAAAAAAAAAAAAAAAATCTGGCAGAGTCCTTAAACTATAAAAATCCTGCAATTACAACCACTGCTGTGCATGATCACCACACTGGAGCCAGACACTTTCACTCATAGCTCAATCTCACATCCATCTGGAGTCCATCAAGGCAACCGTGAGCGAAACAACTTACGTTAGGTTTCAAACAATTTTGTATGTTTGCTTTTTAACACTGCAGATACCGTCAGATTTTCCATGTGGCACCTACTTTAAAAAACACATACATTCAAAACCTCCATTCCTTGTTTACTTACAAAAGATTGTCAAGCACAAATTGAAGAGGAAAAAAAATCCAAATACTATTGACGTGCTTGTCTAAACAGTACAATGAAAACATAAAATGTAAGTATTTTGATAAACACCATTCAGTATTGGAGGCATTAGCAACTTCAGAAAAAAGCCTACTTCTTTCAAGTTACATTTCTAAGTTAAATCAGAACTTTTGAAAGCGAGCCAAAAGTTAAAATATTTGTCTTTCGCTAAAATTTTAAGTGTAGCTTAAGCTTATAGGAGTTTCCAGACTTAAAAGCCCTAGAATCAAGGCATTTTTTAAATATAAAAATTTACCATTCCTGCACCGTATAGCTAGAAATTTCAGTGCATTTGAAAAGAACTATAAGGAAAAAAAAAAAAAACAACTTTCAAGTAAAATAGGAACTCACGATACTAAAACACTTAAATTATTACTATGCATCTGCCATTTCTGAATTTTCGCTCTCTGTTAAAACCACATAAAAACAGGAAGAAACTATCTTCTGTGATTACTTTTCCTACTAGAATTTCAAAAGATATGAACTACAAAATAGTGAGTACATTCAGGAACTCTAGAAACCAAGTTTATATTAAGAAATTCCTTTCAATAATAAAAGGTATGTATACCTGTTCTTCACCTCAAATTTCTAATAAAAGCGATCAAACATTTAAGCAGATCTCAGGACTTATGTCTGAAGTACACTTTGAAAAGTAGGCCATAGTTTTTGAAGCTCTTTAAAAAACTGTTGTAGGAAAGAAAGCATTTTCAATATCCATCTGCTTTTGTATGAATATATTTCATAATTCACAGAGCCTCTGTATCAGAAAAGTGAAACAAAACTCTGAGTTTTGTTCATGTTTATGCGATAAAAAAAAATGAAAGGAAGGTCTAATGCATAAAGGGAAAAGGTGAATGTTTCTTCATACATTTTATAAATATGACTTTTAGACTCTTGCTTAACTCACAACACTTAGTTACAATTATCATCTTCTTCCTTAGAGAACTCAGGAACCTGAGCCCCAAGTCAAATTTTAAAATGCAAATCCAGCAACAGCTTCTTAATCAGTCCCACTGGGGCCTATAGAGCTGCTAATTCAGCAGAAATCAAGAGAGCTGAAAAACAAAAAGCCAGGCTGTAGCTGTTTTAAGACACTGATCCAAAGTGACTCATAAATCAGCTTGCTGTGTTCAAGTTTTAGTCTGGAAAATATTGAAAAACAGCTGTGAAAACCATACAGCTCCCTTTTTTTTTCTGGCAACTCCAGTAAAGAACTAGAGGATTTATAAAATGTAAATACCAAAAATGTAATACAAACACTCGTGAAAACTGTCTTAGATTTTCCCTTCTGTCTCACTAACGGCTCTAACATTCTTAGGTGAGCCTGGTAAAATATATTCTAGAAATCCACTGAAAATTCATAAATGCTGAAGACTCTGGCTAATATTCAAATTCTCTTCCTCCCTCCACTTTTGGCCATGAACCATCAATTCTAACAAAGCAACATTCTTTCAATCTCAGGGCACTCATACGAGAAATAAATTAAAATCTAACTTCAAAACTATTTGTACACAGCATCATTACAAATATGTATCTGTTTTCACAGCATTATCATTATTCCACGTGACAGCAGAGTTACTTTTTTCTGGGGATTAAACCTACTGTAAAGGGGACAGTGACACCCTGTTTACACCCATTTCATGAAGTAATAATCTGTCCAATGCAGTAGCCTCATGTTTGCCACCAAGAAAATCCCCAGAACTTAACTCAGTGTTTAGGGTCCTTTTCTTTTTTCCACTCTTGGTCCACTATAAGGTCATGTAGTCTTCCCACATTCCAAACTCTCATTTTATTTCACTAGGGGATTTCTATACAAAAGGAATGAAAGGGTGAAACCAAAGATTCAAAAAGGCAACTTCATCAGACATGTTTTCTATCTTGCTATTTGAAGTCCAGTATTGGCCCAAAACTTCTTAAACAAGAACTTGCACTTTCCAACTGAGGGGTTCTTGCCTGCATATGTTCAGAACCTGGTGTAGAAGCTTTTCCAAAGAGGACTGGAAATCCTGCAATTGAACTGCTAGCTTTTGGCTAAATGCAGTATGGACTTCCATGGCGGGGGCGGGGGAAAGGCAGCATACCAACAAAATTCAGACAACAGTCTTCTAAAATATGTAAGTGCGCAGCTTGGAGAAACAAAAACCTGGACTATTTGGGGCTTCCTTGAGCACATAAAGCTGCAAAGAATCATAACCTTACACATTGTGCAATCAAGGCTGCAAGTACTTGAGTAGCAGGAGGTATGAGCCAATGCCAGCCACCCTCTGCCTCTTCTCTTAGGAAGAGGGAAGGAAGAAAGAGCAGGGCACTTCTAAGGCATTTGACACAAACAAAAGAAATATTTACACAAAAGCAGCCAGACCACATGGTTTGGTGACACCTACAAAGAGGCACTCCTGTGAGTTTAAGACCGAGTGACACAGCTGTCCAATGAGTAATCACAGCAGGGTTTCTAAAAGCACACCAAAGCTTATTTATACAAGTGGAACTTATTTTCTCACGCTTTTAAAGGAATGTGAACTTACATAAGGACAATTTACATTACCAAGGGAATTCTAATTAGAAAAACCTCCCCTGTGCTCACAAAAAAAAAAAGCCTTGCCATGTGTTTTATTTTCTCTCAGTAAAGTGGAAAAGACAAATTTGGATTACTGCTAATGAAAGCTACTTTTTAAAGTACCTCTAAAAATGAAAGTTCTCTGATTTTGCCTCTATGGGAATTTAGGTGTCACATCTGAGTTTTAACACAACATCACTAAACTCACCTCAGCTACTAAACCAAGCCATAAAGTGTAGCTGAGTATCAAAAAACGTTGTAAGTTTTGTCAGACAGCTTGACAACTTACGTTAGGTACTGCCCAAAAGAACTGGAGGGATGAAACTTAATAGCAAGTAAAACAAATGTTGAATGCAAAGCAGATCCGGTATTTGCTTCATATGTTTCAATCACACAAGCCAAAAAAAAAAAAAAAAAAAAAAAAAAAAAAAAAAAAAAAAACAAAAAAAGTGTTTCCCCTCGCTCACACTTTTTTTTCCTAGGGCGCTGCACAGAAATATTCACCTCCCAGAGCCATTCCTATGTGCAGCCCCATATGGTGCCAATAGAGCCCTCCACATTTCATGAGCGGAGCAGCATGACCTCCAGACGAGGCAATTGAGCAGAATTAGCCACAACTAATTGAAAGCCTTCCTGTTTACTTTAAAGTCCTTATCTCAATCTGCTTTGGAAATGTAACAGAAAATTAATACGACTAATACAGAAGATACCTGAGCGACACGAGATTAAAAGCAAATGTGAAAAGTCCCTCAGCCCTTTTTCGGGCTTTCAGAAAGTTCCTGATAATTTATGCTTTGTCAGTAAAAGTTTGTCACTGAAAGTAAATTTTCTGCACGCAGCATTTCGGGTCGCGTTACTCAGAATTCAGCAAGTCTGCCTCAGCGAATTAAAAATAGCAACTTTCAGCACGGATACAGCTATTTCACTCACAACTAGCGCAGAACGAACATCGGGAGTAAGAACCGCACAAACAAAACTCACAAGTTTTGTTCACGTTACAAGCGTTTTTTCTCCGACACACATAGTACTTGGAACCCCACAGAACCTGATGGTTATTGTAGGTTTTCCAAACAATCGCCAGAAAACCTTTCCCCTCCGCCTTTTCCAAGTACCCCCGCGCAGCACAAGTTTTTCACGGGCTCCCGGTCCGGGTTGACCTGATGCCCGGCACGACCCGCGTGGGCGCAGTGACAGTCCCTCGCACTTCCCACGCACCCCCCGACCCAGCCACGCCGGGACCACGGCGCTTCCCGAGGAGGGCGCTTCCCTCCCCAAAACCTTGTTCCCCCGCGCCCGCAGAGCGGCGGCCCCGCGGGACGGAAGATGGCGGTCGCCCCCCCACCTCGCCCCGGCCGCGCCGGTACTCACAGCTGCACGGCGCCCCGCGGCAGCCGCTCGGGCACCCGGCTCAGCTCTCGGCGGCT
>JAWLRI010000192.1:308844-364174 GCA_034781795.1 Crypturellus tataupa | reverse complement strand
CTCCCGCGCGGCGGCTGCGGGGTGGCCCTGGCGCACGACCAAGCGCCAGCCCTGGTGCTCGGCCAGGGCTCGGAGAGCGCCGGGCTCTGGGGGGTCTGGGGGCCAAGCCTTGCCCGCACATGGGTGGTTTGGGGTCCGCCGTGCACAGAGGGGGTCGCTTATGAAGCCCCGTCTCCTCGCACACAGGCTGCGGCCTGTGAAGGGAGCGTGCGGAGGCGGCCCTGCACGTTGCCCCCCACTGCCTCGCCGGTCGGGGTGAGCCGGAGCAGCTCGGAGGCTGCTGCAGCGCGTGCAAAGGTCCTAACGTGTTTGCGGCCGAGCCTGGGGTCACAGGGATGTAAAAGGTGAGGTGAGGTTAACTCTTGCCTTCCGGGTCCCGCACGGCTAGGCCAGACACCGTAATTAAGCCCATTATGTTCCCCACAGGATCCCAGCTCCAGAGGTTCAGGGAAGTAGGCAGGGCATATGGATTCCTCATCTCTGAGGTAATCTCTGTAATTTAAGTAAATACCTATTGTTCCGAGTTCCATATGTGAGCCCAGACCTTGCAGTGGATTCGGTTACCGTAGGCTTTACACATGGCCACAAGGCAGGAGCGGGATGTCAGGCTACTGAAGAACGCCGTGCCTTCCCTCCCACCTTTATAAATGGACATATGTATATAATCCGTATATACATGTTTCACCTAAGAGTCTGATGGCAGCTTAGACCCTAGGGAGCTTGGACAGCCTTGAGAGCCCAACCGCTCCAACTTTGGGAAGGGTTCAGCCGATATTTTCTCCATGTCTTTATTATTCCCATATGTATCCCAGGAAGCAGGGGAAGTTGAAGAAAGCAAGCTTCATTCTGGTTTAAGTCAGGAGTTATGAATTTGCAAAGCAAGCAGGCATAAGTTGCTAAAAATACTCATGCCAGTTTCAGCACAGCTACTTCAGGTGTGCTGCATGTATGGATGGTGCTGTGGAATGCTTTGTCGGTTTGTGATCCACTGGACATAGGTGGTCCTTAAGGAAATTACTGCAGAAGCAGTATGTATGCAGAAGCATACATTTTTCTACACAGAAAAGCAAGTGAGCAATCAAGAAAACAAGCAAAATAAAGGATAAATAAAAAGGAATTCACATTTTTAACACACTGCCTTCATTTAGTTGTTGTAAATGAATTGGCATGCAATGACATGTGATAGTTGTTTTTCTTCACAGCCTTTTTCTTTCCTTCAAAAACATTAGGTTAGCATTAGATTAAGAAAGCCTAATAAATACCGAGCTGCTGTAAATAGCACACAGGAAAATGCAGGCACTGCCAAATTTAGTTTTTCAATAGTATTCATCATTAGCTTTACATCTGCTCCTACTGAAGAAGCTTCCTTCTGTTTCAGAAAGTGACATGTTTTGGTTCTATCTGCACGTTTTTTTCATACCACTTTACTAAGATGCAAAAATTTGTGAACATGCTGTGTTTATATTTAGGTTTAAAAAATGCTACATTTGATGCTTCTGCAAAGTAATCAAAATACAAGATTAAGATCTTCATGTTTATTGCATACCATATTAAAATTAAAAATGGCTTTAAAATAGCCAGGAGCCAATCCTACTACAGTTCCCAGAATGCAGAGCAAACACCTCTTATTTGAGAAAAGTGAGCTTGTCTTATCTTGAGTGTTGGCAAGGGCAATGACTCACTGGTAAGTGGTAACAGAGGCATTAAGCTGTCAGTTTTAACATCCAAAGGAAAGAAAAAATAGAAGCAGAGCACTCTGTACTTACTTTATCGTAACACTGAATGATACATGTGGTGTGGATATGAACTATGGAAGACGAGAGAATCCGCGAAAAGAAAGCTGAAGTAAAGGAAATTAAAATGTTGAAAAGGGCAAGAGCTTCTGGTTTTGTAATTTTGGAAACCACTCATGCAGTCACTTAGTACGATGCCCTTATACCGGAGAAAGCTTATGCATTTTAAATGTTAATAATATATGAAGCTTCTTTAAATTAAGCAAGGTAAATCAATGCATAAAACGAATCCATTTGTCTTTGCTGCCTCTTTTCTCTGAATACTCAAAAAAGCATTTTAAAATTGATTATATTTTGAACTGTATAATACTTACATGCTGTAATAGAGAACTTGTGACATAAAGCTTTTCTTCTCACAGGTAGTTCTTCTCTCAGGTGCCATTTCTGCAACTGACATAAACCCTGAATATGCAACCCCCAGACCCAGGGATTTCTTCATCATTAACTTTAACGTGAGAGTGTACCATAGTTGTACATAAGCAAATACAAATGTGAAACTTATTGGGACTCCTTTTCACAGGTTTGGCTGCATTATACCTGCTCAAAGTGACTATGTACCAAAATGAGAGGTCTCACATTCTCCCACCTTCTTGTCTGGAGGCGTAGTGAGGCATTCCTACCCTCCACTGTTTGGTGTCAGCATTACTGGAGCTGCAAGGTCAACAGGATTAAGAGACAGATTTAACTGAAAATTCACCTATCAAAAACAATCCCTCTCTTCCTTCCCCCTTTCTCCCATCCCACCTTGAATTCCGACCTGGAATAATTCCCTGGTCCAGTTTTCTGTGTGGCTGTACAAGAAAGAGGACTTATGTGTGCTGATGGTGTGTGGGCAAAGAAGGCCCTGTCCATGAAGCCTGAATATAGGCTGTGTGAGGGTCTGGTGCTAAGGAGGGGGAAGTGCTGCTGCGGACAACAATTCTTGGAAAACATGTAAAAGCATTCTCTTTATTGCATCTCTCCCCAGCTCCAGTTTTAGCATCTGTTCTTCCATGGGAATCCCTGGACATGATATCTGGATTAGTTGGGAGTGGAAGAAAGCAAGTTGCATATGAATCCCTTCATTGGGATTTTACTGGATGACCGAAATGGTCTAATTTTCAGCCCCTGTTTATTTTAAATCATGACTATACAGAATCAAACCCAAACATAAAGATTTTAAAAGGTGCATTAAGTTGAGGCAAAAGGCAGATCCAGAAACTGTCAAAATACCATTTTGTATGTATCACTGACACGATGAAATGAAGCGTCGCTTCATGTAACCTCTCTCTAGAAAAGGACTACCTCAAATCAAGCTGGTTTTAGCAAATTAGTGAAAGTAATTTACCTATATCTAAAGTTAAGCAAAACCAAGTTACTGTACATTTGCTGTCTTCAATTAAATTTAGGGCGTCTTTTATAACATTTGTAACTTTAATGGCCTGGATAATCTAAACACAATTTGATGGTTAGTCAGTTTTAAAAGGAGTTTTGAGTCGCTGTGAGAGGCAAGTATACACACTCATGTGTAATAGTGTATAGTTAAACTTCCTAGTATTTATGTCGGAAAGTCAAAAGGGGTGAACAGTCACATCCTCTAAATGATTAGGCCGTTAAGGACATTCTGAGGATTAGAATTTCTCGCAGCCTCACAAATTACCAAGTAATCCAAACCTGACTGTAACGTTTGTTTCAGATTCTCTATTTGTCATGAGTAAATAAAACAATTTAGATAGTGTTTAGCAGTAAGAAGCCAAAGCAAAGAGAAGAACATTGCTTAAGGTTTGAGTCACTTAAGTCCAGGTGGAGTGAGATAGCAATCAATAGCCCATGTATCTACCTTCTTATCAGTAAATAACCTTGCAGGAGTATTGGCAGAACTGATGTCCTACCTATTGGATAGTAAACCTTCCCAATTTCATTATCTTTCTTGTAGAAGACATTTAGGATTGTTTGGGAGAAGATAGTAAGAAATCATCCTCTAAGATTACTACTACCTATTGCGGATCCCTCAACAATCCATTAAAACCAATCCAAAGGATAAGGCTACTTTTTTTTTTTTTTACTTTTTTTTTTTTTTGCCAAGGACATAGCTAGAGATATTTGTGTTTGCCTAAGTCACCTGTCAGAAAGTTGCTAGAAAGCCCCCACGGAAGTCCCTCATTGAAAGCAGAAGACTCTTCTCCGCTTTGTCTGTGCATACAAAAGACTCCTCCTATACTATAGAATATGTATTTTTAGGGAAATTAATATAAATGCAAGAATTCCGTACCCCCCTTTTCTTCTGCCTGTTGGGCGTACAAATAGCAATTGATACGACTTGCAGTTTTTAATAACACTAAGACATCATGACCATTTATTTCAGTTCCTGTGATTAGCCTTTGCAATTTCACATGCATTTGAGGAAAACAATAAAACATTCTTAAATAATTTCCTAGTAATTGCGAATCTCCTACTAATGTGTCGTAAGTCCAAGGTTAATATCCTAAGATGCATCTAGAAATTGCTTTTTTGGTAGTAATTATACTTGACAATGTGATCAAACACTGCAACCATGAAAACCGAATTATGCATAATTTGAATGCACTGATTACAACCAGCAAAACCATATGAACTCTTTCTGAAAGTTTTGCCCTAGGCTGAAAATGTTCAGCTTTTATAGAATTCATCCACCAAGTGTTTGCCTCCATTACAAATAAACTTAAACATCCTAAGGCAATCCATGTTAGTGATGATTGTTAATGTCTTCAAGTCATGTCCTGCATGGGGCTAAATGGGAATTTAAGTGCATGATTGGAAGGACAATTAAACAATCAACATCTACAATGCAGTAACTTCAAAGAGCAAAGAAGAGTTAGTTTTGTGTCATTAAGCAACACTCAAGTTGAAATGCTGTCAATTTGAATAAAAATAAGTAGGTGTAATTTTGGGATGGTGCTACTGTAATAAAATACCTGCTAGGTCTGTTCTACTAGTTCCTTTTTTTTAGTAATATTTTAAATAAGTAAATATTTTGTGGTGAGAAAGATCAAGAAATGGTCAAAAAGAGAATCTGAAAGCATGTTTTTGATAAATCTGTTTCTCTAAGACACCACTATCTCTGAGAAAGATGTTGCAGCAATTGAACATGAACACATGCTCCTTTCTGCATTCGGCATGGAAATTTTTGCCAGATGAGAAGGATGGGTGTCTGAAGGCAGTATTTGCTTAAATCATCACAGGCAGATTTGGTAAGATTTATTTGTCAGACATTAATTATGCACGATATTTAGGCCCAGAACAGTTTCTGAAGTGAATAGCTAAGTGAAATTCACAGCATGAAATTGGTAGGACTTAGGGACTAAATCTTTGATGAATTTAGGTCTGATTGAATATTTCAGGGGGAATAAGTTGCAGCTGGGAATCATCTTAGATAATTTTAGCAATTTAGAAATTTGGTGTCTAGTCTAAAGCAGTTGGCTTCTTCTGTAGTCAGTGGAGACAGAAAGACACCTCCAGAGAGTGATTGCTACTTTTTTAAAATAAGCAATCAAGACATTTGGAATGAATTGCCCTCTGGAAGTTTCTCTCCTCCACTAGCTTTATGACTATCTTAGACTAGATCCAGGATTTTAAATGATTCCCAATCTATGCATTTGAACATACAAACTAACTAACTAGACTCATGTATACATATTTAACAAAACTTTTTGATTTTAGTTACCATAAATGTTGCTGTAACATTGGTAAGTAAAATTTCTTATGACTTGTTTACTGTTGTTTTTAATTTTGTAATAACCATGTAGTTGTTTTCTGTGTTGTCTGTGAACCTAACAAACTTCATTAAGGATATAATAACAAGATAAGATTTTGTAAAACAAGTTGCAAATACTGTGTTTAAGAGAAATACCATGCAAAGTGGGGACGCTGTGAAAAAAAATCGTGTACTGTGTCGTGAAGTGAAAATGTGACAACAAAGAGCCATCATTGCAGAAGGTGTCTTTTACTTTTAGACATATAAAGTGTCCTATGTGAGGGAAAGGAAATAATGATTCTGTTGTGTTGTTGAAGTCTTAAAACAAGTATTTTATTGCATTTTGAGGGGGAAAAAAAAGGAGACAGAGAAAAGAGAGGGAGAGAAGAAGGCTACAGAAAGCTGACACCTAGCTCAGAACGACGCTCTCACAAAATTCATGCTCTGTGTCACAGTGCAGCAAGCAGGACTGGAGATTTTGCACAAGTCTGCACAAAGTTATCACACTGCCATCATGGACAAGCCAGTGAATCACAGTGGATTTTGTAGTTTCATTTGACCTTGCTCCCACCCTTCTGCTGTCTGCTGCCCGTTGTTTTCTCAATTCTTATATAAGAGCAAACAAGTAAACACTGTCCGAGAAAAAAAAAGCCATGGTGAACATCAAACTTGACAAAGAAGGGCCCCAAATTCTTTTTGGATATCCAAATGCATATCACACCCATCCTTAACAGCTGCTCAGGTATTTAGTGGCAATAGCCACGGCTGCTGATGAGGTCTGACTTCCTCAGCGGGCACCAAAGAGAAGCCTAGATCAGAAAGCAACAAGTGCAACATGCAGGTCTTGATGGGCTGAGTGCCAGCTATAGTCCAGCAAGAGCTGCAGAAAACACCCGCTGGCAGCGTTGGTGAGCAATTGGTCTAGGACATTCCCTTTGTATTGGTCCTGTTAATATTAAATGCGGAAAAACTAGAACACAGAGAAATCCCGTTGATGGCTCTGACACATTTTGTGAATATTACAGAAGCAAAACTTTTCCTGGACTCTTGCATTTATCATGGAGGCTGTATGAGCTGGGAAGCCTTTGAAATGCAGATGTCACCTTTGAAATTGCCTTGCAAGCTATCAACTTTCTAACCCTAGGTAAGAATCTGAGGTTGGCCCATTTCCTAATGGCTATAACACTTCTTGGCCATCAATGACTGCTGGAGTTTGGTTTTCTCCTTGGGAAGCTAAGAATAAGATCAACACACATTCCCATGAATGTTCTCTGTTGTGAAGTTTTCCTTTGCTGTTTTCTTCCTAGGTTTCCAGCACAGCCAGCTGCAACAATCATTCCTTTCCACAGATGTCTATATTCTTTACTCTACCAAAGGAAATATTTAGCAGTGCGGAGAGATGCCCGTGTTGAATCTCCAAACACACTTCTGGTTATGAGCTGTCATCACCAAGCAAGAAAGTTCTGGTTCAGGAACTCTCCTTGCAGTTGTGTTCTCAGCTGTTGTTGCAGCATATGAGGAGGAAATGAAGGGCAGAAAAGGGTGCAGGACTCTAGTAGTGCCACAAAGCAAAAGGCTCAGCATCTCACTGGGAGGTTCTTTTTGGACTGTTCTGAGCTTAGTCCTAGAAAAAGCAACGGGCTAGAGAGAAGCCAGCAACAGATGGCTAGAGAGAAGCCATCTCACCACACCCTAGATGCATTAGAAGACACATCACCACTGTAAGGGATATTAGATTCCTTGGTCCACATGTATAATCTCAAAATCAAAGTGGTATTACCATGTGATCAGACTGAGCCCAAATCTGGTAGCAATGAGTAAGGCACCGTGGCTTTCACTGGATTGCAGACTCAAATAATTGAGTAATACTTTGAGTGATTTATAATCAAAAAAGACTCCACAAGCTTGGCTGAGCTAATATTGCAGCATGAATTTCCCAATTTTGTGAAGCAAAAGCTAAAAACTAAAGTAAACAGGAAGAGGTTTGGTGATCACTTTAAACTTTGGAAGAAATACATCTTATTTTAATCATATATCAATTTTAATAAAAAAATCCACTCCACTAGCATATTTCATTCTATTTTTTTTGTTAGAAAAATCTGCTAATGATAAACACAGAATTACTTTCCCAATATTTTGATAATTTCACACACACACACTGAGTACCACATGTGTGTAATATTTCAGTTGTCCTAGTGATGTCACTTAGATGGAATTAAAAGTGCTGAAATTTCAGTGATGGATATTTTACTGCAGCTGTGAGCAATGTGTTCTTCAGAGACTATAATTCCCCCAGGGCAATGTTAAACACTTGGACTTGCATCTTATTAGTTAAATAATACTATTTAAAAATAGTATCGAAAGAAATGTAGCCAAAAAACCTTAATCTTGTGTATATTTCAGTTCATATATAAATTAATCCCTTATATTATAAATAAATGTGCTGTATACACATACATCTGACCATGTGTCATAAAAAATAAACCGTAAAGTATGTTAAAATAAAATTAACAAAAACAGGCATTCAGAGTTAAAACTAAAACCATGGTCTCTTGCATGGCTTTTGAATGCATGTGATTGTTTAAAAAATGGCAACTGTTAAAGATCAAGTGGTAGTTTTTTTTTTTTTTTTTTTAAGTATAGATGTCTGACTTCTTTTGCATTTTTTGGATTACTGTTTCTTAAACTAACTTTAGTGCTTTCTAAATACTTCATTCTCTATTTTATTGTCTTAAACGGATGCTGTTAATTTTTTTGCCTTCTTTTTAATGATAGGATGTGTTACAGAAGCGCAAACGAATAATTTTACCACATAAGCCATTACTGGGTACTTTGTAAATGCAAAACAAGTATCATTGTTCAGTGACATACAAGGAGCTGTAGCAGATTGTTGCAAAAACCTCTGGTTTGGAAGAGCAGTGTGTGTATATTTGAGAACCTTTAAGCACAGAAAAGAAAATCTGCTGAGGTCAGTGGTAGTTGAGCACATGCAGAAAGTTAAGAATCTTTTCTGAACAGAGAGCCCTTCATGACCTCGGTCTAAGTATGCAGACTTCAGGCAAAGCAAACCAGACTACAGGAGACAGTAAAATCAGAATTGCTGCAACAGGTCATTAAACATGAGTGTCCCAAAGATGGCCATAACACTGCTTCTTTGCCATTCAGATAATAGACTTTACCCTGTGAGACTTTAGCATTACTTCAAGTGGGGAGGACCACGGCATAAAAGCACCACGTGTGAGTATCTCCGCACACGACTTTCTCGAGCAGTTTTCCTCTTCGGTGCTGCTACCTGTTCAGACTTGCCCTGGTGCCACCCGCCCCACTGCACGAGCGCAGCTGCCCGTGGTGCCTTCCGCGTAGCCGGAGCACTGAATTCACCTGGGATAGTGGAAATGGCAGGATTTCTCTGGGGTCATTTTTAACCTGCATTTGTTCATTCACCTAGCTTATCCTGTGGCCTTACGAGCAAGTGCCGAGGGGCTAGGGGTCCCCTTAAGCTGCTGTTACCAGAGCTGAAGTATCTGATTTAATATGGTAATAAAAGCAGTTTTGAGGCCCTGTCAGGTTAGAAACAGCACAGTTCCTTGAGCCTACTGGAAGATCCCATAGATAGCATTAAACATCATCAGATTTAGAAAAAAAGTGATTGCACGTTCACACCTGATCTCGTTCCAGCCTGCACTTCCATTGACTCCAGTAGTGCGCAGATTTGGTATTAGTGATCATGAAACCTGTAGTACAAGAAAAGCAAGCTTGTTGTCGTAAGTCAAACATTTGCATTGCCAGTAAAAAACTGTCTAAGGCTTCAAAAAAAAAAAGTTGTAAACAGCTAGGCATTATGTATTAGTGCTTGCCTTTAAGTTGATTTCCCACTGCTAGGGTTGTAGAAGCCTGTTCTAAGCCACAAAGTTTGCATGTGTGCTGCAGTTATTTACTGTACATTTTTATCCCACTTTCTTCATTGGAAGTATATACACTTAATACTCAAAGGCCAACTTTGATATTATAGATTCATGGGTATAAACATATATACACACATGCATATACACACAAATATATTTTATATGTACTTTAATTTTATGCACATTATCACATATATTTAACTTCCTATACTGCATGATTTTTTGTCAGAAGTACAGTAAGTAAATAAGTAAAGCACAGCTTGTGCAGCCTTAAAATTAGACTATTGACAGTAGCCTCAGGCTCAACAACCTGCCAGGAAAACCTGCAAATCCTGCTGCACTCCACAGGTTTCTGTAACTTGCAGTGCATATAAAAATGTCATCTCAGCTGAGGCCTTGGAAGCTCCTAAATAAGGAACCTTCGCTTCACTCTTTCAAATGACTCACTGAATTGGTCCAACTTAAATATACATATATTTATATAAAATACTGTATTTTGACCCTCCTCAATGCTAAACTTAGAACAAATCCTATTGCCATGCATACAGAAAATAAGCATAAGATCGGGCTGATAACACTGAAGATAGTGAAAGTTTTATTATATGAGTTTAAAGATGCTGGGATTTCTGCTCATTGTGACAAAACTGTCAGCTTTTAGAAATGTTATTTAAAAGAACTTTTAAGGTTCATTGTGCCCATTACTTCTAAAAATTTGGCCGAGGGGAGGAAGGCAGCGAGGAAGATGTTACTCTGTTCTGCAGCTAGCCCCATAATGCGGTGCTATCTCATAGTACTCAATGGTGACCTTCAGCAGTCCTACAGCTGCCGTGGATTTGGTGAATTATTCTGGGAAAAACATTTAGCTTTTGATTGCAGAAGAGCATTCAATACAGTGCGTCATGAAATCTTATTTATTTTATTTATTTAAAGTGATCTATCAAACTAGCTTGACACTCCAGGAAAACCCATCAAAGAATCTGAAGGCACACTGCAGAGAAACATCCAGTAGAGTGCTGAGGCTTTTATTTGTTTTTCTCATATGTGATCTCAAAGAATGGACAAACCACACAATGCAATTTTATAATAGTTAGTAAGGGTCGTAAGTACAAGAGGGAGCAGAAAATCATAAAAGCAACCTGGAAATATTACAGAGAGAAGATGTAATTTAAGCATTCCTCCTGCAAATAGTTATACATGTGCTTAATTTTACAAGTGTGAGTAGTTTTTGAATTCCAAAATACTATTCCCTTGTCTAAAGTCACATAAAACTATTAGAACTGTGGGATAGTATTTTGAAGGAGATTAGTCATGTAAAAAGTTGAATTATTGTATATAGCAATTTGGGTTGCAGTAAAGGAGAATACTTAACATACAGAGAAAGTAGGTGTAAAAATGAAAGATCTATATATACTCTTTTGCTCTACAAAGCACGGACAAAAGATTCAATCCTCTTTCAACCAACAGGACATTTGACGTTTTCCTTTCATTAAATTCATAAAAAGACACAGGAGTGACCAGCCACTTGAAGTTTAGAAGTTTTTTACAATTAGGTTTGTTTGAAGGGAGGAATAGAATATTTGCACGTTAAATTGAATAATAATTATAGCTGGGCTATAAGAAATAGGCTTTTATCTGGTATTTATTTGCTTTTGGGGGTTGCCTTTGGCTGAGAGCTCATAGGAAGCTTTCAGAGCCCTTTCCAATGCATAGTTCTAATTAGAGCTCCAAAGAGTACATCTATTATCACTTACTTTCCCTAAGCACTAAGCGACTTGAGATGTTAAATGCTCTCGGTAACCCGCAGTTTAGGGGTGTTATTCTGCAGGTGGAGTTATAAAGATCCAAGTGCAAATGCGAAGCAGTTCGCAGGATCTGTTTTGCACATAGTGTGAGGCCATAAGCTCCTGACTGTGCTTTCATTGGAGACAATAGGATGCTTGTTACCTACTCCTGGAAGAATAAGAAAAACTCTAAATATGATGAGCAATCCAACAGTCCATACAGTCAGTAACTGTGTAGCACATTTTTCTTTCTGCAAGTAGCTGTATTTGTATACTTCAGTTCATGTATTAATCCCTATTGATTTTTCAAATGTCATTTTCATGTACCAGTATGTAAAGAAATTTGATTTACTTGGAAAGGCTTATTCAAGGATATTCACTATTTTAAAGCTGATTAATCAACATATTAAAGGACACTAATCCCTTTAAAGGGCCCCTTGGTAATTACTTTTTCAGACCATCTGCTGACAACTTACAAGTCTGTTTACTTCTTGGAGCTTGAGACATCAAAAGCATTTAGTATGCTGAAATGTTTGCACCTCTTTGAGGGTGCTAGAACCTCAGCTAGAAAAGGTAATAAAGATGTCTTTTACTAAAACAAATGAGAGATCAGTTGTGAAGTCTCAAGATGTTTATTGCCTAAGGAAAAAAATATATTTTAACACTGTTTTTAGCTGTTGTTTTATTTTTTCTTAACTAATAACAAAATAACTGTAAAACACTGAAATAAGTTAGGCCCTGAGAAACTCTGAAGTCAAAAAAAGGATGGTTATTACTGTTAAGATTTTTATAAAATTGTAAAAATAAAACTCTCTATTGACCTTAAGGAATAGAGCAAAGCAGAGTCAAAACAACTATTTTTACCCTCTGAAGGAAATTTTGCTAAAACCAGTTGCAAATTGGTCACTTGAGGACTACAAGAGCTTGGCTCCAATAAGTTTATGGGGAACATCAACCAAAAGATACTGGAGAGAGAAGATTAGAAGATTATTCTTAAAAAAAAAAAAAAAAAAATCACAACTCTGATTCGATAGCTGGAAATTGCCAAAGAATGTGTTAATCAAATGTTTTACCTTTCACAGCTGTGATACTTAAAGGGTAGGACCTTGTTAGAGCAACAAGATTTTACATCTGAATAAGGAAAAAAGAACTCAAAAACTTTTGGTAACAGAAAAGGTTAAACAAATAAATAATAATAATTAAAAAACACATTAAAATGCAAGAACAAAACCAAGTAAGGAATTTGCAGTGCTTCAGGCCAGATTAAATACAGTTTATCTCCCTGTTTCATGACCGAATATCCTGTTAATCTGACATGCATGATGCCTGTGCAACAAATGCAAACCAGATTCTAAACCCCCAAATCTAGGAATGAATCATGAATAGGAAGATGCCAACGGATTGCACTCAGGTTTTGTGGATGCTCAGACTTTAGAGGTTGGAATACAAGGCAAAACTAAGTCTCAAATGCTTTAGAATGGATGATTTCATAGGGAATTTGTCAAAGCTGAACAAAATAGTTTTAATTCCTTCACCAAAAATATTCTTAAACCTCCTGAAAGAAATAATGGAGAAAAGTAAATGCTATTTCTGAGTTGAAATTTGAGTACTTAGACATATGTTTTATTCAAAGTAAGACAAGACACATTCCCCATTGCCTGCAGAATAGTTTTCAAGCCAAGGCAAGCCGAAGGTGTACAGCAGCTTAAAAAAGGTCTCCATAATGGTTGCAAGCCTAATTACAGATAGTATATTGCCTCTCCAAAGTAAACACATAATAAAATAATAAGCAATAAATATGTAATAATTAGCTCACACCTGCGAGTAATAAATCAGCTATTTAAATGCAATGAGTGATGGTGCTTCCTGGGAATCACGTAGTCCATGGCAGGGGAAGCTCATTTCTAGAATAATTTTGTTAAATTTCAATAACAGCAAAAAGTTGCACTTTGTTTAACTCAAGCAGGTATTTTATGACTCACTCATAAGCAGGAGCAAAGCTAGAGTGCAGTTTAGAGCATCTGTCCCTCACAGTGCCCAGCGTAGTCCCTCTAGCATGGCCACACGTGATGTCCCCCATCAGCTGCCACCAACAACCATGTAGGATTGAAGGAAGTTATCTGTGCCTCAGGCATCAGTTTGAAGAAGCCATTAACTCTTGTTTGGATTTCCAACCAGAAATACGTGGGGTCAGCAAGGGAAGTTCCTGCGGCAAGCACATATTCTCCCTGTCCTTCTGCTTGCTGTCTGTAAAACTTCATGGCATCCAAAGGCAGGAGCTTCCACAGTATCAGAATAAACAGAAACAAGGTAATGGAGACACTATAAAATATCTACAGACAGATCCACCTTTCTTTACATATCCTCCTTTATATAAGCAGAAAGGGCTATCTTAGCTTACGGCAAAATGGGTGTTAAAAGTTGATTATAAGTTTGTGTACAGAAAAATAAAATCTATATATGTAAAAGGGAAACTGGCAATGTCCTCCTCCCACTTTATCCTCCAAAAACTGAAAACTGAAAAAAAAATCTCAAACATATACTAAAAATGCTATATAGGATATAGTCACTCTCAGGGGGAAAAAAAATTATGTCTGATGAGGTTTAAGATTAGATTTAAGATAAGCAAGCCCAGAGCTATTTTGTAGACTGTGAGCTTGGCAGGTAAATTCAGCTTCCATTCCATTCCATGGACATTTGTCACTAATAAGCCGCTAATAGCATATAGTTCTATTTTGCAAGTCAAAACTCATTTTCCAACTGTGCCGTTGACTTCCAGTACACCTTTGAACAAGCAGCTTACTCACAGAAGCAGTCAGGTTACATAAGATAAAATTAAGTTCCTAATTCCAAGACTGCTGTTACCAAAATCCTAACTGCACACAAGACAGCTGTCTACTGATGGCTGCAGTGACTGGCTGCCTACTGCAGTACTGCCTGTTATCACTTACTCTCTGCACTCAGAATAAGTGAGATGCAGTGCAGTGCACTTATTCTCTGCACTTACTCTGTTTTCCAGTTCAGCCTGTACTTCTTCACGTTCCTTGATGGCTGAATCCAGATCTGCTGGCTACCTTGGTCTGGGTTTTTGGATCATTGTTTTGCCTTTTCGTTTACTTTTTTCCCCTGCCATTCATTCTTGCACATGAGTGCAAAACAAAGACTTTGTTCTTTGATTCGTCTTTTCCTGGGATCCCTTCTCTGTGGGGCTGATTGATAACTAGTGAGAGACTCTAGAATGTCTTGTACCTCTGTCTTCATTTGCTTTCAAAGCACCTAGTAGATGACAACTTGTTCTTAAGCTCCCAGCTGACACTGAGTCATTTGTGCTCTACTACAGGGCATGGAGGTCTGTAGGCTGCACAGTCTGCCAAACTTGTACGAGATGGTCTCTGCCTCCATTTGTGTGTAAGCCGAAAATCAGTACCCACAGGTGGCAATCGTGATAGGAAAGTGCACAGAAGCAATAAGAAAGCTTTGGTCAGCCTGATGTTAGTGGTCTTAGCACAATCAGAGCAACTTGTTGACAAGTCTTGTAGGCATCACAGACGTTTTTGTCTGTGACCTTAGTTTTGCCCTGAATGTGTTCCATTCAGCCTGCTTCCTAGAAAATGGAGTACTAGTCTGTTGATTGTCCATAATTTCTGTTATTTATAGTAAAAAACATCTATTATAGCGCTCTCTGTTTTCTTGATTACTGGACTATAAATATTTTGCATAGATCCACATATGCTACTCATTTAACATTTCTGCTTGGGAAACCGTTTTTCCCCCTGGTCATCCATAGCTCTTTCTATGCATGATGGATGCATTTGTGCCAGCTTCCACATTCTCTGGAACTTTGTTTTATCCTGCCTTTTTAAACAAAACTCAGATGTTTTGGCTGCAGTAGGGACTAACTTCCCGGGACCCTTGCTCTTTCGGAAATGGCCAATTCTGCAGTATGAACTCTTCTATTGCTCAAAATTTTCAACAAACAGATGAAGGTGGATTGCAATTGTTGCCAGCCTTTGAGGTGAGACCACACATCCGACTAACTTGTTCCTTCACAGGGAATTTAACCACAGGTCTTCATGAGATGCTAGCTCTCCTGTTGCCTTCTGCAAAGCTTTTAGCTGTTCTATGGGGCTTGTGAATGTTAGGACTAATGCTTTGCTTTTGTTATTGAGTCGCTATCCACTTTTACATCTCATAATTAATTACCTGAATTACCTTGGATTTCCCATAGGTAACTGCAGTTTCTGAACAGGTACATTATCACAGTCCCTTTTTAATTTTTCTTGTGGGCACAGCATTCATTGCTTTCAGTTTCTTGCTGTCTAACTGGCATCTGATTTCTAAATAGGGTACATCATTTTCCCCCAGCCTGCTTCATCCCAATATTTTATTCCTAGCACTTGTTCGGGCATCTGCTGCAGCTTGATACCACGATCATGAGCCGTCTCTCTCCAGACCTTTCTTTATCCTGTAATAAGAACGTTTCCAGCTGCAGTCTTAATTCGTGGCAGTCCCCTGAGTGCCTGGTTCAGTTTACAGTAAGACCTCCCAGGGTTGGGATGATGCCCATTGGCACTCTTACTAAGTGCTACCTGCCAAAAAGTGTGGGAAAGGTGGTGGGGTGGCTCATCTGGCCCAAGGAACAAGAGCCCATTCTTGATGAAAGCTAGCTGGGAATTTTCCAGTGAAACTCTCTTTATTAGAAAATGTTGAAACCAGTACGTATCAACAAGATGGAATGTCTGGTCAAAACCAAAGGCAAGAGACCCACCACGAAACACTCTCACAGGTAATTCAGCAGTGTAAAAGTACATCATTCATATCCTTGCTTTGCACATCTACTTCTTCGCACAATCCAGTTTGAGTGTCTCAACCACAAGATTACTGAGTATTCAGTCGCGCCTCTCATGGTGCAGCTGTTCAAACTCATATAAAGGATCCCGAGCTATGTGCCATACTTACCTCTCTCAGTTATGGGTGGCTCTACTGTCTTCTTTGCGCTTACTTTGCTCAAAAATTCCATGCTTAAAATTACTGTATTAAAGTTTTTCATTAAAACCTTAAATAGCCTCATTTCTCAAAAAAGATATGAAAGTCTATGGTATTTTCTGACATAAAAATATTGGAATGAAAATTCCATATCAATTGTATTCCCTTACCATTTGATGATTTATTTGCTTTCTAAATTCTTAATGTGACATTAAGATTTAAAGGAGTTCAGTTTTTCTTATTTCTATATAGGGCATTTCTACTTCTTCCTTTGTTTTGCTTTCTATGACACAGAAATTTTCTGTCTTTGATCTTGAAGGTCTTTTCCAACCATAATGATTCTATGATTCTATCTTGGTCTGAACATTTTCAGTCAGACTGTCTCTGTGTTGTGTTCCTTTATCCTTGTTCCTTCACCAAAATAATTTCAAATAGGACTGAAAATTTTGCTCTTTGACTTAAACAATTGGTGCTATTTTCACTAATAGATCAGAAAATCATCTCAAACAACAGCAATAGTATTTGTTAACATCATTACTTCCAGAATGATCAATAACACTTTGTACTTATGTGTATAATGTTCTTATATACATTTTCTGCCACTTTCTAGAATATAAACTGCTGCTGGCAGAGGCTCAGGAAAACCAAGTACAGCGAATATTGAATCTTGCTAGTAGTAAATTAAAATGTTTTCTAACTCTAGAAGAAACTGGCAGACGTACCTGTATTATGGTATATGAAGCTACAACATACAAAATGGTAATGATTCCTTTTTCCATGTAGTATATGTTTCAGTTTCTAGGACTTTACTCTCTCCAGGGGGGCAGCTGCAGTTCTCAGATGGAATAGTGTTTTCATGGCAATTAGATTTTCTTTTTTTCTGAGTTTGTTGTTTCATTGTTTCACTTAATATAAAATGACTTATCCCACAAACAAAAACATTCTTTTTTTTTTTTTTTTTTTTTTCTCTGTGGAAAACAAAATGCTTCACATTTTCCTAAAGTATTTGGAGACTCTGAGCTGTTATTTGAACTTGTTTAATAAAGGGGAATTTCTGATATTGGCAGAGAATAAGTATATGGATTTTTTTTTCTCTCTGCAGTAATCTTTAAGGATTTAAATTGCCCAAGATACCCAATACTTTTAAACTGCCATTAGCATTTTCACTTTTCAAATTTCCATTTGTGCAAACATAAGTAAATGAAGGAATGCTTCTTTCTGGTGTGTTCTTTCCAGAATTTTAGTGTCTCTGTGCCTCAACTTTTAGCTCTGTATGCCTGTAACTTAAAACCGAAATGGAAGTTAATGACTTGAAAGGAAGATATTTACTTAACAACTAGTGACTCTGGAAAAAAATCTGCAGTGATACATTGCTTACATATGGTTGTTAAAGCAGTGCAAATTTGACTGTAAAACTTATAAAACTTTGGCACCTCGTATATAATGTAGATACTTTTTTGACTCTTCTGCTGTGATTTTGATAATATTTTCATTTTTTTCTTAAATAAAGTTTAAGCGGTTTAATTAAGTAGTTTTTCTGCATTTTTATCTGTCAGAGGACATTCCTGTATGACTTTTGAACCTACTGCTAATTTTAACCAAGAGAAGAATAGAAAGTTATATTCCACTGAGCTCTTAGAAAATAGATAGAAAGGGTAGAAAGGAAACTTTCTGAGTGGAATGCAGGAGGTTCAAGCAGTGGTTTGCATTGAAAGAAGTCACATGCAAGACTGTTGTTAAAAATGTCCTATTCACACTATTAGTTCTTACTTTTTAGAGTGGAGAAGGTGGCACTTGTCTGTCTCTGGTCATGCCAAACTCTCACTGCAGTCAGTGGTGAAAAACCACCACTTAAGCAGCTGTAAATCCCATTGACTTCATTGACTAGATCCCCATTAATGATATGGAGGGCACTTTTGTCCCCACTTTCCCTGCTTTAGTTCATGTTGCAGAGCTGTCTGGAAGCAGAGGTATCCCAGGAATGCACTCAGTGGCTCTAGCTCTTAATGGGCATTCAGCTCGCGGGACTAGACTAGGAGTAGCCCAAAATAAACACTTCTGCAGCAGCTTGCATCTTCTGGTCTACACTGCTTGCTCGTGTACTGTGAAGGCAGAGCACGACTTTTTGTTTACTAAATGATTATAAAGGCAGCTTTTTTGTTCTCACTTGGTAGCAAGATGATGTCAGTTTACGGGCAACATGGTGTACTTCTGTCTTCGTTCTATCTACAACCAGACAAATCAATTACAATTAAATCTTAGGCATGGGTTATTTTCCCGTTTTTTCCATTGTTCTGCAGCAATTGCTATATCAACAGAGGGAATGCTGATATAGCCCAATTACTAAGATTTTAACCACCTTCTTGTGTCTAAGTGAATCTAATGGTAACAAATTTGGAGTCCATTTCTTATAACTCTTCCATTTTCTCTACTGTGGCAAAATTAAAACAAACTATTCCAATGTCAACAGTCTTCTAGTGACTGAGTAGAGGAGATATTTCCACTCTAAAGATAAAAATTCTGGATTTGTTATCTTTTTGGTTGGAAAAGGAATTTTTGCAGAGTTGGCCACTTTGAAATATCTAATTCAAAGTCTGGTTCAAAGCAACTGGAAATAGAAGCCTAGATTTATTAGAGCTAATATAGCATCTTAAAAGAGTGGTCTGATTCCACTTGTATTAGACTCCATTCTCATATAAGAAACATACAATAGGGAAGGACCATCTGGCTCGTAAAGACCATTCCCTTGGAATGTTTGGTAGAAAATCCATTCCTTCTAAATTTAGATTTACCTTGTACCTAGTTTCCTAGTCCTTAGGAATTTTCATAGAACTGGATCTTAAGATTTTGAGAAAGTGATGACCTGAACCTTCTCTTCTTCCTGTGAAAAAGATAAATATTTCCCTGTGCATATATCAAGGAATCTTACGAGATGCAGGTGTGAGTCACTTAAGCTTTCCTTTTTAGCTATTACCACCTCACAACTGTTATTGCCTGCGTGTATCACAAGTAGCTGTGTGCTCTGGGCTTGCCTACCTGTGTACTATCCTCAGCACGTGTCACTTATGGATCACAGCCATGCCACATACATACTACCATTAATTTATGTTGTACAGAGGGTAAAAAACCATACTTTTAGTTACAGGGGTGTATCTATAATGACTCCACATATTGCAAAAGAGGACCTGCTAATGCTTTTACAAAGCAATTTAGAGCAAAATCTGGTTCTTTGCCCCCTGAATAGTAATAGAATGACTAGTGTTTATCCACTACCACTTGGAATAGTCTATTGCATTAAAGATTATCTTACATACAATGTGCGTAATATTCTTCATATACCAAACACCCCTGTGGGCTAGTTAAGGAAAACTAGTCAGCAATTTAAGCAACACATTATTTTGAAATAAAAGATCTATTGGTAAAAAAAAGACGAGGTAAACATCTACCCAGATCATTTTTTTCATCACGGAGTTTTAAGGCTTCTCCTGATTAAAATGGGGCAGGTTAAATCACTAACCTTAGAAGTAATTAGAATGTGGAATTAAAAAGAATCTAGAGATAAAATTATAAGGAGAGAGTATTTCAAATATCTGATTTAAAGTCTTCATAAGCATATATTCCTTTATTTATTATTTTCCAATTTCTTTTACTACCTTTTCCTGGAGTGAGCTGGGTTGACTACACACCTTTGATGACACTATATTGCTTTCATTGAAAGTCCGAAACATCTAAAACTTAATTCATCATTTTGATTGAACCTCACTTGCCTAGTTCATTTGTGTGGTAAAGTCTCTAATGCAGGTACAGGTAAAGAGCGAAACTCTTCTCCAGGTCAAAATCATAGAGTGGAATAAATGATTTCAAAATAAATCTATTTTTTTCTTCTTTTGTAGTTTTTATTTTCAAGATTTTTCTTAATATTAAAAAAGAGGTAAATATAAACAGCAAAACCATGATTAACATGAAATACCCAGTACTCTTGGAACCTGCTTTTGGAAACAAGGAATTCCTGGTAACTGAAATTGCTCATGTATCACTATTTTGTCACTTTCTCACATAACTAAAGCCTTAAAAATCCACAAAATAGTAGTTTCTTCCACTGAAATAAAGTAGATTTGAATGTTCAGCTCTGAATGTCCAAAGTTTGTTATAGCCATGAAAAATGCTTTGAGGTATTTTCTCCATAGTTTCTGTATTAAGAGATATTACAATTCTAATGAGACAGAGTCTGTTATGTCATTGAAACTGATTCTGGACTCTCGGTTTTGTGAACTGGAGTGAGTGAAGGACCTAAATCATTAAAAAATGTAAAATATATATATAAAAAAAGCCTGCCATAGCTGTCTTCGCTCAGACAGACAGCTGGTAGCTGCTGACCCAGCTTGATAAATTTTTTCTTCCTTTTGGAGCCTTAAGATTTTGAACATCTGAATTCAGGTCCTCCAATAGGTTATATTTGTATCTGTGGCTGTTATATTTGGGTAAACTGGTAAAAATACTTCTAAAATGTTTGCATTCTTTTCAAGGGAAGTATTTCAATGCTCCATGTTTCCAGTGTTTGGAAGTATTTTTGTCTTTGTTCTCCAGGACCAAAGAGGCATATTTAGATGTCAAACTTCAGATTTATATTTAAGTATAGGCCCCATTCAAATATTCTGAATGCCAGAAGAATATTGAAAAGAATTTTTTGTTCTTTGTAGTAAATAAAAATGTGTTTCTTTCCTATGCAAAGCAAAAATGATATTATAATGGAAGAAAAAGAGAAATTAGATTCACTAATATTCAAAATGGGCACTGAAATATGAACTAGCAAAGTCTGTTAAACAGATGATAGCACAACCATATATTTTCCTTAAAATACAGTCACTGTATGTATTAGAATTCTGTGTTTAATCCATGAAAACATTAATTATAGTGCTAAATTTCTCCTGACAGGCAAAGTATAACAAGTCTTCAAATAATAAAACACACCTAATTTCATCCCAGTCCTTTTTCTATAAACAAACGCATGAGTATATCTGCAGAAGTACACAGCCTCATCTACATGGAAACCTAAATATTTAAAATTAGAATCTCTGCTGAGGGGGAGGGTTACTATGGAGGGGCTTGATCTACAGCTGCTGTTTAGTACCAGTCAACTTAAATCTTGTGCCAAAAATGTCTAGTGTTTGTTTTCTTTTGTGAAGAAGCAGATGATCGGCCAGATGATATCCAGATGATTAAAAGGAAGCAGAGTCTGTATCCTATCAAAGCCCCTGTGAAGCTCATCCATAATTTCTCTCTTCTCCCTCTCTATATAGTTCTTTCATGTGCATAAACTTAGAAAAGTTTTACCCAAATCAGGGACTACTCATTGCATTAAATAGTATGCAGTGGTGTACCATTACTAAATCTCTGCAGTGCTTCGCTAGTTGATCACTATGCAGTATATTAAATATCCTCCTTGCAGTGTCATTAACTATTCTTTGTCAAAAAGGTAAGTTTTGATCACATTTTTAAGAGCATGGTTCCACAAGGGCATGTCTTTTTTTTATAAATCTAATTTCCCATTGACTATGATTATTTCCTATCTTTGAACAGAGGAACTGATCATCTTTGGGAAAAAAAAAAAAAGACTTAATTTACTGATTTATTGAAAAGGGGATTTGTTGCCAAAGATTTTAAAGATCTGTGTTTGATCTGTGAATATTTTCTATCTGACTTCATTAAAGCCCACAGGAAGAGCAACCTCTATAATATGTTCATGAGCTCAGCCAACATTTGTAATATTTTACCAATGACCAAATAATAGAACATTCATAATAAACTTATTTACCAGAGAAATTCATTTCTTTTTAATAAGACCTATGTTAAAGAACAAAATGACTTGTCTATTATGCCACAGATAGGAGATTTCTGGAGTTAAAAACAGAAGACTTTTGAAATTATTTTAAAATTATTTTAGGGTCCATGACACTCTTTTAGTCCTTTAAAACATCCTGTGCATACTTTTAATATAGAATAAGCACACATCAGCTTAATTTTATTTTTATTAGTTTCTAGTGCTCCTACTTAGAGCTCTGTGTAACTGATAGGAGACATTCATTTTATCTTCAAAGTTCAAAGTCTTTTGATGTAAAAAAATATACTGAAACAGTCTAAGTAACTACATAGAGGTGGTCACTTTATGATTCCTTTATTGTCAGTGGAGAGAAATAAGTAATTTTAAAGCACAATTCATTACATTTATTTTATGCAGTCACTTTAGAGTGGAATGAATCCCATCTTAGATTCCATTGATTACAGTGTCTAGATTCCAAAGGATTATAAAGAGAGTTTAGGCATATGGATATCTACTCTGTAGACACCTTCCTATTGTGAAGTGCTAGATAGTTATGGACATGGTATTGTGTCTTCTGTCACCTGACCTCACAAGAAAAAGAATATAACAGACTTTGCTTGTACATCTTTACAATCTCTGTAAACCACCATAAAATAATTATCTGAAATATCTTTGGCATTTGTCAGATAAAAAGATTCACAGCCACTAAAGCTTTGAATTTACCACACTATTGTATGTTCCTGCTTTACTTATTACACCTGGATTATGCTAGTGATATTTAAATAGAGATGTTTCTTATTGCAGTCTATTTAAATAAGATTTAGGATTTTGAGGATGCAAATCATTACACATAGCATCTCCAGAGTCCTGTGATGCTATGTTCCTTCTTCACCTCCTCCATGTGTTTGAAGGACTTTAGATTAAATTGTTTGTCTCTTAAATGAGCGGATTCAGCTTTCTAGGTCAGCACGATGTTAAAACTGAGGAAAAAAAAAGAAGAAAAAAAAACCATTTCTACTAGGGCAGTGTTTGAACCAACTCACCAATTCATCAAGTAAGTGTCAGCAGAAAGGGAATGGAAGGAAGTAGAGTAGTACTTCTGCTTTTAGTATCATCTATAATGCCAAATTTCATCCCAAGAAAGTAACTTTAGTGCTATATAATTATTCTATGTATCTGTCTAGATTCCAGCATAAGCTCAAGAGTGCTGATGGAAGCATATGGATCTAGAAAATGAGTGTGAGCACAGGTAAAAACCATGAGGTTCCTGAGATCAATACGGTCTCACTGTAATGCCCTGGTATGGATCCGTGTACTCCATTCTCAACGCAGGTTGGCTGGAAACTCCTCAGAACCCTGGCTTGGGTAATTTGATTAATTACCTTTTATAAAAATAGCATGTCTGGTTTGCATGATTTCAGCACGAAACTGAGTGAAGCTGAGTGGTTTCAATTTAGATTTGCTGTGAACTCATGGGTATGTTTGAATCTATAACTCAGAGTTCAAGACAGAGGATGCACAAACCCACACAAAACAGAGCAGCAAGGAATGGAACAAGCAAACGAACCCAGTAGGCAGCGCCAGTCTTGCAAAGGGAAACTGAAACTTCACAGGCAATTTAGCTAGCACAATTTATTCTAATTTATTACAGTAAATTACATATTAGCAAACATTAACAAATCAGAGGCAGATTTATGACAGGGAAGGCTACTGTGCTAATGAGTGGCCCCCTCATTAGCATTGCCTGGAGCAGCATATGCTCTCTGTCAGCTTTTCCTTACCACATTTTCCTATTACCACTTCAGCAGAAACAAGCTTTTCACATCCTGCAGTCTCTGGCTGGGAGGAACCTTGTTTGGAAGCTAAAGAATATAATTAAAAATTTTTTTTTTTTTTTTTTTTTTTTTTTTTTTTGTATGAACTACACCTCCAACTGTTTTTATTTGGGCATTTATCAAAGAAACACAGGAGTTAGTGGATACTGGACATTTCTCAGAATTTTAGTTCCCTTAGTGATTACTGCTTCAGTGTTCGTAGCCCTTATATTTTGCACTGTTAACCAGCCATGATGATCACCTCTGCTGCAGAACAGGATTTATACTACTTATCTATCACAGAAGAAGAATTTCTTTTTTTAAATTCTCCATTACTATCCTTTTTTATTTTTTTTATTAGAACATTACATATTTGCACTTTATCATTATCATACCTTGCTTACAGAGGGGGGAAGGGTTTCACTGATTAATTACTGTAAAGTGCGTGAGATCTTGGAGTAACAGGTACTGGTAAGGTGTGAAATACTATCAACATACCTTTAAGTGAACAAAACATTCAGAATATCACAATTCAGAAAGCTTAATTGTTTACTCTTCATGCTGCTACAGTCTGTAAGTGCAGACTTAAAACTAATGTAGTATACTTTGGCCACCCAGCTAAAAACCACAAAAATCCATATAAAACACCTTCCAAATTCCTCACTCCCAGATTGTATTAGTTTAAGGAAACTTGCTGTCTGATATCTTTTCTCCCTTTGAATGCTAGGAGTTTTTTAAAGTACATAGCAGCTCAAAAGGACTGCAGTGATTTTTCTGTCTCAGAATCATGATCCAGTTGTTGATAAAATTACTCCTACATGTCTCTAATTGCAGGCTTTGCACCTCTTCCACCATCTTCCAGAGAGCTCTCAAGAAAACTTTCCATTCTGAGTACCAGTACACTGCCTGAATGACTTCTTGTAACCCTTGAGAATATGATTATGAACTGGTATGTGATAATCATCTAAATAACTGTTGGTCCTTTCATCGGTCTCATGAAAACAGCAGCCTGGATTTCACTCTGCAGCCATGTACAAGCTTTTAAAATCCTTTATTTGAGAGCATTTATGTTTTCAATGTAACACTTCATTCAGGTCAGTGAAAAGGAGAGCAATGCAAACTGCTCTGGCCATTATGAATCACTCTATAAAGCTTCCAGATTCCTTCTTGTTAAGGAAATCTGCAGGTGGCGAAGGGCTGCAGGAGGAGATACTAAGCTAACCTGCCCTCCGGCCAGCAGCAAGGAGGGTTTGCAGGGGAGGAAGGTGTTGCTGGAACTAAGCTCTCAGAGCCTGACTGGTTCCTGACTGCCCTTGCTCATGTGGATCTTGGCAGCCGAGAAGAGGTCGAGCAGCTCTGAGCAGCACTGGGGGAAAGCACCAGCGCCTGCCAGATGCAGAGTTTCATTTTTCCTTTAACCGCTTGGTAACTTTTTCAAGTGAGGACTTTTCTGGGAATGAATTAAAGGGAAAAAAAAAAAGACCAGAAATGGAGAGGAACCCCCAAACATCATTTGCTCACTAGTAGAAACAATGTGGGAGAAACAAACGAAATAAAAGGAAGGGAATGAGAAATTTTTAACAGTAGTATTGCTGAAATGTCCAGTTTTGAAAACCTTTAATTATCTGAAGAATAGTTGAGCATTGTTTGCAGGTGCTTTTTATGATCAAAATAATAATCAGAAAATTAATTGCTATTCTCTTTATGCTTTTGAACCTTTCAGCATGGATGAAATGAGCATCATTTTTTTCCATACATAAATTAATATATTTTAGGACCAGGTGGGACTGTTCATCTGACCTCATACATAACAAAGGCAACTGATTTGCCTCATATTAATTCTTCCTTCAAGTCAAATAATAGATTCAACTGCAGCACATCACAGAGGACTCTTCCTACTTCAAACCTTTATCACTTTGTTCACATGCTAATGAGCTCCAGGATCCCTTTGGATACTACTATTATTTGAGGAAACTTCATCTACCAGGACCCTGAAATCCAGTAGAAGGCCCTCCTCTTGCTGGCTTTCTCCCATATCCAGGGAGAACCATTAGTATTCTTTGTGTTTAAATACATAATTTCACTTTTATTCATGATGAAAACCATATTATTAGCTGAGTAACCAAGATAAAATGTTGTTTGTGATCCAGTCATTTCACTTTTCTCACCAGTCCCTTCACACTCGTACCAAAAGTAAGCTATGGTGATAACTCTTTTATTTATTTTCCTTTAATTCATTAATTAAAATATAAATTAACATTAGGGTCAAGGATTATCACTGTGGGATTTCGCTCGATAATTGCTGTCTGTTTATGGCTGTGTTTACAGACCTGCCATTTAGGTAGTTTATAATCCATTTGCTCTGTGCCCTGTTGACTTCACATCGTTCTAGTTTATTGTTCATAATATTGTGAGGTGTCCTGACAAACGATAACATTAACATTGTTACCTTCATCAAATATATAATTTCAGTAACTATTAATTAATTAATTGCCATTACTGACAGTCTAATTGCCTCTTGTTTTTTTTTTTTTTTTTTTTTTCTGGGGAGAGGAGGGAAAACAGAAGAAATAATAGCTGAGATTTCTGACAAAAGCAGGAATGGGAACCCAGGAAAGATACAAAGCAAGGTACCTGACTAAGGTTAGTAGGGACAATCAAGGGATTCACAGGAACAGATTAACCAGGGGACCTGGGTCTGTCTGACTCTGCAGGAAGTGCAGGGAAGAGGTACTGCTGGTACACACACTGCTGGTAGAAGTGTGGAGGCAGCAATCCCGTCTTGTAGGCAGGCCTGGACACTTGGAGGCAACTTCAATTAATTTGCTTTTATCTAAGAGAAATGTCTGTTTTGCCTGTAACCTTACTCTCCTCTGTTCAGTTTGGTCTTCTCTAAAGATTTAAAAAAAGTATTACAGTCAAATCATAAAAAATTCTCTGAATTCATATTTCCTCTAAGTTATCACATCTACAATATGATGGAATTTTGTGGTTGATTATTTTCTACATATACATCATATTCAAGTCAAAAACTCAACTTTTGCTCTTGGAATAAAAATGTCTTAGTTCCTCCAGCAATACTTTGCTCTTTCAGCCTATAAAAACAGAAATCAAGAGTGCCATTCATATTCTGTCACAATCAGCAGTCACTGGTTTAATGAACTTTTGAGAAAAATCTCATTAAGACGGCCTACTATTTTTCCAAGAATTACATTTTGCAAAATCCCTGCTAATAGTTACTAAACAGAGATCATCCACGCGAATACTTTTATTAAGTGGAAACTCTGATATAAATCTTCTCTATTTAACCACTAACCTCAAATGAATACAGCACATTGGAAAAAAATCTAGCTATTTTTTTGAGTGGGTTACTTTTACTGGCTTCACTAATGCTCCTCATTTTTTTTTCCTCTGCTTAACTTATCCACAAGCAACTTTTGGTCGATTTTTTTTTCTGTGAATAAAGAAGCGATCAGAATCCACAGCTGTAGGGCATTGAAGTTTGTTTCATCTTGATTTGTTTTATCTTTCTCTAGAAGAGACCTAGCAGAGTACCAGCCTAAGGCACTTTCCAAGTGGTGCCCATTAGAAGCTACACTAGGGTAGTGCAGTAATACTGTGGTTTCACTGATCATAAGGCAGGTTTAAGGCACGATATGTTTGTGTGAGAAAGATGAAGAAAGAGATGAAGAAGAGGAGGCGTTGTCCTATATTTGTTAAAAGTCTGCTGAGAAAATGGATTTTCTGAACAAATTGGCCAAAACTCCAAACCATTTTCAAAAAAAATCAACAACATAAAATAAGAAAAAGTGTGTTCATTTTGCCAGTGTTCAGTAAATACTAAAAATGTGTGCAAATGTGCTCAAGGCAAGTTCAGTGTTTATTATTTTCATGCAATTTATATTCTGTTCTAAGAGAGGAAGGTGGTATAGTCATTCCCAGCTGGAATCAGTAAAATAGTACAAATCTGCCCACACATATGTATTCATGGGAAGAACAAATCACACAGGTGAACTCTCCGAGTGGGAGCTCACACTTGCAGAGGCCTGGGTCACACTTTGAGAAGATCCTCACATCCAGCACGTGGTAGGTTTGGTGTCAGATGTGTTTGACTTCCATCAACACATCTTCCACATGTTGCAAGATTGACTCTTTAGACTTTCTGCTCACATAGGTAGTGCCAGTGCAGGGAATGCATCAGATAGGTGTATTAAATGCAGTCCCACTGTATGCACATATGGATAAGGATGACTTTAGCACCCATAAGTTCCCGAAGTTTTTATGTTTTCTGGTTTGTTTGCACTGTGTTGTATTTCCTTTTCATTTTCTTGCTGAGCAAGTAATGTTGTGCTTTCGTGATTACTGTTACAGAGTCTCATCATTATTAGGTGACCCAACAGTACAAATATGATACAGATTAGGCATGGGCAAATAATCACATTTATACTGAATAACACAGAGCATACTTAACAAAATGTTTCTGTTGGCTTCTTGCCTCTTTGAAGGCTTTCTGGCAGCTGCAGGTGCTGCAGATGCTACCTCATCTGGCACAAAGTTGGAGAGGGGTGGCAGATAGCATCTGATCCTGAATAAGCAGGGAAGTGCAAAAAGAACCTTTCAATATTTTTTAAACAATTTTGCAGACTATATTAGTGTTTCTTTAATTCTTTATTCTGTGGCAAAGATAGTTTTAGAACAAGGTACTAAAATCTATAATCTGACCTGCTTTTTGAATAACCTATTCAATGAAAGAAGGTCAGGCTGTTTGGTCTTTTGTCCAGAAACCAGACAAAAGAATTTACTGATTAGAAACATCTCATGAGACCATATATATAACAAAGTGCTTATAAACAACTTGCAGACCAAAGTCTACAACGACCAAGTCTACAATGTAGACCAAAGTCTCAAACGCCAACATACACATCTGAGGAAACTGTTTTTACTTTTAAGGCATCTACAAAGTGAGAAGTGGCAAATTTCATCAAATTAATTTCTATGAATTGTATTCCTAGCTGTGTTCTAATTCTCTGTGTAACAGTGTTTCAAACACTGTGTTTGATGTTACAAAAGCACAGAGCTTGGTTCAAGATAGTAAGTAGATATTTATAAATGAAACTTAACTGTTCCATTTACAGACCTTGGAGTGAAATCCAAAAGACTCAGCTAATCTCTTGTGCATTCTGCACAGGCATGTGGACAGAGGTGCATGAACCTAGCATCCTGTACACTGTGCAGAGATCTGCTTAGGGCCATTGGAGAAATCAGGTCTGTATTACACACACATATTCTGAGGTGCGGGGTGCACATCTACCAAGAATTTCCTCTATTTGACATCTGCAGCTTGTTCCCCCTCCCCTAGCAGTGGAAACTTGAAAACATTCTCTTAAGTAATGGAGCAGGATTGCTGCTTTCCTTCTGAGAGTTAGTCACTGGACAAGGACAATTTTCACATAACAGCCTGGGGATTATAGCAGTTGCAAAGGAAGCACTTGATTAATTTTGCTTCTCAGCTGAAAGAATTCTCATGCCTCTCTGCCCCCTCCCAGGGAAGCGTCTCAGCCATCCTGCCATGCACTGGCTGAAGATGAAGAGGGGGGCAGGGAGGAGGTACACAAAGTGCTCATCCACCCTTCTGTTGGAGACGGACCACTACAATTTCACAACCCAGTGAACCACACAAACCTCTCTTTATAGTCCAGTGCTTAATCACTCATATGGTAAAAAGAGGTATCCTGGATTTTGACTCCTGGGACTATTCTCTTTTATATTAAATAATAAAACTTAGACTGTCTGTATGAGGATTTGTGCATCCACCCCTGCCTCCCCCGCCTACGTCCAAGCCACAGTTCAGAGGGGGCGACACATTCACGGCACCGCTGCAGTATTTCCTAGTGCTGCAGCTTCATTCCCACAGCAAATGGGTGCTGGCTGCACATTCCTGCAGTCGCTTTGTAGCTCTGCAGCTGAAGTCGTGCCCCCAGAATCCTCAAAGATGCCCAGATGCAAAACCTTTTCTCCCTGTCTTGTGACCAGAGGTCACATAGTCATCATATGTTGCTTGTCATGCTCATCATGCTGCAGCGAGTTCTGGCTGTCAGAGATCTGGATTTACATGCTCTGCCCTTCCCTGATATTTCTTTAGGCTTATAAATTCTTTATGTGCTTGCTTGTAGGTTTGGGAAATGCAGTAGTTGTGATTGTATGCCTGTTCATATTTATACTAAGTATTTTGAAACAGGTAGGAGGTATTTATTTATTTATTTTGTCATTTACATAGTACAGATGATGCCAGTTACACAGTAAAAAGCATAAAGTTTATGCAGTTGTCTGTCTCAGGAGAAACCTAGAGTAGGAAATCATAATACAAACTTTACATCAGTGGGAGGAGGTGGCTGCAGTCCCACATGACAGGCAAAGCAGAAGATCTGGGGTTCAGATGACATTGGGGTTTCAGGATTAGCTGAACCTTTGCCCCTTTCTGAAGCCTCCCACTCAGATTTCAAGCCGGGAGGCTTTTCCCAACTCCCAAAGGGGTTAGGGCTGTTTCACCAAAGCAGGATTCTCGTTCCAAGCTCTTGTGACAATTTGTGTTTATAATCTGGCAGGCCTGATCAAATCCAGCATGATTTCTCCTTTTCTCTCCAGGTTCAGGTCATAATGGAAAAGCCACCAGGCAGCTTCCATACTGGAGCTTCCCTACTTCTTATTATAGAACAAACACATAAATTTATCACTGATCTGAGCTGTTTCTTTGTGTGTCCCCCTCCATTCCTCTCTAGACTGGGGTCCTATCTCCAGCCTGTCTCTTTAAAACTCTGTGTTTATCTGGGTTTATGAATTGCAGCATCTTTCCCAGAGGGTGGTGCTTTCCCGGACTTGTTTACCTGTCTGGGAATTTGCATTAATCTCTCTAGGTGAACTGGAAATATAATATATAACACAGCACTGGAAGAAAAATCTCTTACACACACTCTCTCTTGCATTCTCTATTTTTTTTTATCACTCCCTGTTGTTCTAGCACCTAAAACGTCTCAATATATATTCTTTGAAGTTTCCAGTTGTGCTATTACTATTTAATATAGATATTGTAGAAACATTGAAAGGATGGAGCAGGTGAGAGTTCCTGTCTCAACATCCAGTAAAAACTGCTCCTTACTGTGGAAGCAAGTTGTTCAGCCAGTGGACTAAATTCATACATGTGTGAAGAACCTAATGCACAGGGGAGATCTGAAGCACGAACAGTATTTAAAGATTCATATTATAAAAATGAGCGTCCATTTTTTAATGGAAAAAGTGGAGGAAAAATATGATTTTATTATTTTTTCTATTGATTCACTTAGTGAGATCCATTCTGTCTAAAATCAGAAGCTCTTCCTTGGTCTCAGACAGCAATAACATCTGTCCCACTTTCCAGACTGCTTAATATACAGCTACGTAAGTTCATTAGTTGCCTCCTCCTTAGCTTGAAAACTTCCGAGGTAGTCAACTTTAGTCTCCCACATATACTCAGAAGTGGAAAGATGGGTGCTTATCTCCCACCTACACCTCTCTTTAATGAGTTTAGCTGGATTGCTACTTGAACTCAGTTTGAAGTCCCTCAGAGAAGACTGAAATGTTAATTGTGGCCAGGGCCACGACAACCACATCTGAGTTATGGTAACACTGGGTGCATAATTGTTTAGTTGCTGGAATATTCACCCAGGAAGTGAGAGGACAGAGATTAAAGTTTTAATTAGCCCAGGGGAGTAAACATGCCTCTCCAGCATGCTGGCAGTTAGTATCAAACAACAGGATAACCTGGAAAAGGCAGCATTCCCTGGGGGAGCTGAGGCAGTGGGCAAGCAGGAATGCCAGGGCTGGAAACGCAGGAGATTTGAGGCCCCAGATTTGGAGGGGCTGGACTAGGAATCTAGTCTCTACTTCCAGGACTGCTTTTGTTCATTAGCTAGTGAAGGTCAGGTTGAAAATGCCTACACGTTTCAAAGTACTGTTTTATAACACCAATTGCAGCTGTTCCTGATCACTGTTTTAGCATCAGGGTCCTTAATGTCTGTTCTGTTACTGGTAATATGGAGGAAAAAAAGAGAAAATGGATCAATGCCTAAATCACTTCCACTGAACTCACTGGCAGTGCTCGAGGTCCAGGGAAATCAAAAATTAAACTTAAATGATGAACTCAAATCCAAAACATAAATTAATGGCAAAATTCTGGCAGGGTTTATACTTGGACAAATTAGTTATGCTTCTGAGACATAACTCTGCTTAGGTAAAACATAGATCAATTAAAATGACACAGGACAGCTAGAGTTATTAGAACCATATTGCTGAAGATGTTTAGACTGCTAAAAAAAGTAAGTATAGGAAATATAGATGTTCAACTTTCATTGACATCACTGGGTGCATTTTATAACTACTTGCTTTTAGAAATTTAGCTTTAGGAACCAAGAGTAGAATATTGTTAATGGAGGTAAGGTACTGAAGTAAATGAAAATACTTGTGTGTGTATTCAGTCATAGTCACAAGATTAATACCAGTGATGGATCAAATTGATGAGTGCATTAAGTGACAGCTCTTAAATATCCATGAAGGTGGGTTTATTTTAGGGTGCCTCCTCTGCAGAGGAGGCATAAAATTAACATTCAGTAGATGGGCGGAGAAGACTACTGGGAACCATAATTTAACTAACTGCCGTAAGAACAGCCAGAAGCTATCAGCCCCCTAATACCAGCTCACTAGTTCTCAGTTTGCCCTTTTAAAATTCATAGGTGTTTTGGATATCAGCTAGCTCACATGACGTATAGTTTTCGAAGCCTGACCTGTCTACAGGAATAATATTTGAAAAAGCTTAACTTGAATTCCCCATTACTTTTGCCAGATGACAATTATTTTCATAGGAAAGCATTCCTCAGTGCCTTCTAAATCACCATGCCTTTGTACAATATGTATGATAAGGTACATTGTAAATGGTTTTATGCTTCTACAAAGCATAAAAAAAAGATTCTACAAAGTAGGACTTCTGATGAACTAAGTATCTTTTCTGGGGTTAAAAACATATTTTCTTACTTAGTTCGGAATGTATTTTGTTTCTTATGATGAGTTCAATTAAAGTATTCCTCTAAAGGAATATTGTGAGGCAATGCCTATGCCCAGTATATAGATAAAGTTTATTGACATCTAAAACTGCTAGTGTACTGTTGCTGAATCTTATGGTTTCTTATAAGAATGTAAAAGAAGTTGCATGGCATGTTATTTTGAACTATTCTTTTTTTTTTTTTTTTTAATGGAAACCAGGTGTAAAAACTGTGTAAGAATAAATCCACACAGGGTGGCCTCTTGGACTGAGGCAATAATTCTAGTAAAACACCTGCTTAAATGTTACTCCTTAGTTAATAAGAATAGCGCATAGAATACACTCAGCCAAATAATCAGCTCAGTAACCTATGGCAAAGCTCCCAGATAAGAATTTTTTTTTTTTTTTTTTTTTTTTTGGTGGTGGAAAGTATCATATTGTTAAAGGCCACAATGCAGTTCTGCCCACGCTCTGTAATAAGAAAGCAATATAGTAAAATGTTATGATAATATTTGCTTAGAGCTAGTAGTGAAGTATAAATACTTGCATATCCTATTACCTGTACTTAAATCAATTGTTGAAAAGGTAATGTGAAAAGGTAATTTGTTCATAATGAGTTAATAGTGTTTGACCTCAGAAAAGTGAATAGCTTTTGTCACTGACTTCTGAAAGGGCTTGAAGGAGAGCCTTCCCAGGCACATCAGTCCTTTCCATAGTACCATCAAATTCCTTCAGTCCAAGAAGTCTGATGAAAATCTAAAGATTCTGAAAACACTATTTAGAAGAGTCTAATAATCCAGCTGCTCTATGCACTGTACAGACATTTTAGATGACAATAACCTGGAATGTTTAGTTGGGTTCTCGGTAACAGACATACTTTCATCTGTTCAACAATAAATTACAATGTATATCTCTTGCAAATTGATATGCAGAGAACTTATTATAGCTAGTATTTCCCATAGCTCTTCAAATAAGATCATACTTATTTGTCTTCAGAGGTCAATCACTTGTAAGAGGATTAGGCCCTGATGGAGTGCACCTATGAATGCCGAGGAAGCTTGCTGATGTTATTGCTAGGCCACTCTCAATTATCTTTGAAAGGTCATGGTGATTAGAAGAGATGCCTGAGGACTGGAAGGAGCCATATGTCACTCTAGTCTTCAAACAAAAAAGGCGAGAAGGACTCAGGGAACTACAGACCAATCAGTCTCTCCTTGATCCTTGGGAAGGTCATGGAGAAACTATCCTGTTTACCATTTCCAAGCACATGAAGTACAAGAATGTGATCAGCAGTAGTCCATGGGGATTCACTAAAGGGCAATCATTCTTATCCATCCTGATGGTCTTTTGTGATGGAATGACTTCATCTTGGGATGAAGAGAGATTAGTGAATACCGTCTACTTTGACTTCAGGAAGGCTTTCAGCAATGTCTCCCATAGCACCCTCATAGACAAGTAGACGAAGTGTGGCCTAGATGACTAGACAGTGAGGTGGGTTGAAAACCAGGTGAACAGCAGAGTTCAGAGAGTTGTGATCAGTGGCTCAAGGTCTAGTTGGAGGCACGTAGCTAGTACCCCAGGGTTCAATACAGGGTGAAATCCTGTTTGATTTATTCATCAATGACCTGGATGAAGGGACTGAGTGCACCCTCAGCAAATTTGCTGTTACAAATCCATGGACCAGTATGAGCTGGGCATCAACTGACTGGAAAGCTGCTCTGCAGAAAAGGAGCTGGTAGGATCCTGGTAGGACTAGGATTAAGTTGGGCATGACTCAGCAACCTTTGCTTGTGGCAAAAAAAAGTCCTACAAGCCCTGGGTTACAGTAAGAAGACCATTGCCAGCAGGTCAGAGAAGGTAATCCTTCCCCTCTGGTTAGGCTACATCTGGAGTAGTGGGTCCAGTGTTTGCCTCCACAAGAGAGGAGGAGTACAAGAGAGAATTGAGCTACTGGAGCTACTGAATGGTCACGAAGATAAATAGCAAAATGGAGCTTCTCACATCTGAGAAAGACTGAGAGAACTGAGACTCTTTGGCCTGGAGAAGACTGAGGTAGGGGAGATCTTATCAATGCATATCTGATCAGAGGGTGTAAAGAAGACAGATAGACTCTTCTCAGTGGTACCCAGCACAAGATGTAATGGGCACAAAGAGAAACACAAGAAATTCTGTCTGAAAATAAAGAAAAAAAAATATTTGCTGAGAGGGTAACAGAGCACTGTCTTCAGTTGCTTGAAGAGGTTTTAGCTCCTCTATCCTTGAAGATTTCTGTACAAGTTGTTCTGAATACCCTTGAGCAAAAGAGTTGGTCAAGATGATCTCCAGAGATCCCTTCCAAACTCACCCACTCAGTGATTCTCAGATTTCAGTATCTGAAAAAAAAATAGAGCAATTCTCACCCTCTCTTTTGTATGACATATAGCTACAAATTTCATTATTATTACTTTGTACTATAATAGTTATGTAATGCTTCACATTCAAAAATCTATATGAATTAAATTTTAGACATAAGTTTGATAGAAATTTTAAAGACAGAATTATGAAATCTTCATTGGTATAGTTACAAGTATTTCAACTGTCCTCAGTGGATGGAAATTTATCTGAATGTGGTCTGAATTGGAAGTTCAAGAAAAAACATTCGCACTTGAGTCATTTACTGTGCTTTCAATGTTAGTTTTTATTGACAAGAGGAAACAATTTCTATGAGTTTCTCACCAGTGCTCAGAGATTTGACATGATAGATAATTAAGCACAAAATTTTAGAATGACCAGTAGTGGATCAGATCAAAGTACTATGTCCTTCATTGTAGTCAGTAGTGGATGCCTCGAGGAGAGATAGCCGTGCTGTGATACTTTTTCTTCAAGCTTTTTGCATCCTATAGATTTCTTCTTTCCACCAGTGGTATCTTTGAAAAATAAGGCCTTGGATATATTGTTTTTCTATAATGTTTTTCATTGGTGTTAACCATTTCAGTTTTTGTAGTGAGCTACATGACTTAGTCAAGCATGGTAAGTATAAATCTTTCTTTTTGCTTTCAAATTAGTTATTGATATCTTTATTTATTGTCCTCTAGTTTTATGTATAAGAAAAATAATTATTCTTTTGTCATTTATGATTATCAATTATGTCTTCTTTTTTAGTCCGACAACTTAAACTATTTAATCTCTATCAGAATGGAAACAAAATTGTAGTTTTGATTATTATTGTTGCTTATATGATTTCTAAGCCTATATTCTTAAGTTACTCTGTTCTTTTGACATAAATACAATCAGAACAACAAATAATTATATGGATTATCATAGATTTATAGCATCAAGATCATAATGATTTCTCTTTTACTTTCTATTCCTTTTCTGAGACTTCCTCTGTTTAGCTTTCTAGTCAGTAGTGAGTATTGAATAGATCTTGCAGAGACTCTTTCCACAGTAATAACAACTAATTTAGAGACAAGAATTGTATAGGTCTAATTAGGCCTGGTTTTGTTTATGATCTTGCATTTATGAGCAATAAATTTCTCCTGACACTTTATAATCCAGTTGATAAGTAACATGAATATTCATTTTTAAAACCTTGAATTATACACAATTGTCAATTCCTTATAATGTACTCCCTTTTCAAGATTGCTTATTATTATACTGAAGACCACAATCCTCAGCACAGATCCGTGATGAGCGCTCTTTCTTGCAAAATCAGATCTTATTTCTACTCTTTTTTTCTCTACTTTGATAAGATCTGAAGCTTTGAGGGAATATTCCCTGCTACAATGATAGCTTGGTTTCCTTGGTAGGAATGTTACAATAACTACTTGAACATCTCCACTCACCACACTGCCCATATCCACCTGCCCTTGAGCATCTGCTTTTCAGAAACTTTTCAGTAGATTTGTGAGGCATGCCTTCCCTGTGCAAAGTGATGTTTCCTGTTACAAAATGGTTACCATGTTTTCGTTCCTTTTTTTTCCTTTCTAATACAAACATAAGAATTCCTAGTCTGCAGTTCCCTCAATCAATTCTGAAAGGCTTTTAAAATTCTTTGACACATTCATCATTTTTCACTATTGTGCTATTGAAATTATTTTAAATACTAAAATTATTTGTTAAGGAGATTCCAGCTCTCTTTGCAAAACCATTTATTTTGAATTTAATTACTGTTGTGTTCAAAGTAACACCGGTATGTCTTTAAGTGTACTGTGAAATACAAGGCAGAATTCAGATTTCTACATCATCTCTTCATAGTAAAAACAGTTGTGAAATTCCACTTTATTTACAGCACTTATCTTGTCTCATTGAAACATCAATCAAGCAGTTTTTCTTTCACAAATGAAACAGATATTTGTAATCTGGTTAGTCATTGCAGTCATATTCTTGCAATCTGTTAACTGAGGTGAACTGAGAACACAGCTGAATTAATGACTTCACCTGTGTTTACTTCAGTGGATTTGTATTAAGGATTCACTAATTATAGTGAGTTGGATACTTGCACACTCAAAGATTATTGAAAAAGATTGAGGTCTGAGAAAGTAAAGATCCAGTTTTGAGCCAGGAAAAAATTTCTTTTGCTAAATTCTCACCGTTTCCTGTTTTGATTAGACTTGAAGCATTTTGGTTCACTGGTTCTCAAGAAAAGCAATAAATTTCAGGATCATAATACTAAGATTAGAATTTTATTTATGAAATCATAAATTTTGGCCTCTAATCAAAACTCTCTGTATGTCTACTATTTGTTCTTTCTGTAGCATTTTTCTTAATTCCAGGAGTTTTTTTTTTTCCCCAGTTTTTTGATTACAGGAAACACTAGCCCCAGTAGCTGCTATCATCATCTATCCTTATAAAAGTGTGCATGCTGTCATCAGCTGCTTTTAGGGAAATTTAATTGCATAAACTGGCCAAGACAGCTCAGAAAGTCTACAGTGTAGTGCACTGCCAGAGGGAGAGCAGGCCTTGGAATTGAGAATGTTTTTGCTGGGCTGATGGAAACTTGGCATGTTGTGTGATAACTTAAAGTTAATGAATACTGGTGGAAAAGTCCTGGTAGTAGAAAGTAAGCCAAGACTGGAGGTTTAGTAAACAAGCTGCTCTAACAGAACCCCAAAGGATCCGAAGGATGGGATAAGTACTGGTCAATGCAACTTCAAATACTGACTGTGAAGGAGAAGGCCCAAGCCAGAGAAGAGATCTGCAACGCTCCTGTCCAGTATGTGTCACCAGCAAGGTTTCCCAGTTCTCTTTTTACCGCTGTCCTCCCTGGCAGCATGAGGGTAACTACCACCATCCTGCAAGGTGATGAAGACATGCTGTAGGCCACTTGCTTAGGGACTACTTTTTGGATGTTAACCCTGATACACACATATACAAAAAAGGCTCAGGTACCCAAGTGCCATTTGAGGTTGCTAAGTCTCAAATGCATAGCCTCAGAATGCCTACTTGGCTGCCACTTAGCTCTGGAGGGGCTGATAATTACAAGTACTGAAGCTGCCGTGACTAAAATTTCTTCCATGTCTGAATGTTTGCTACTGTTCGTTTCTATTGCCAGAATATCGCAGGTGAACATCCTTAGCTTAGGCATTACACATACTTGGGGCAGGTAAATTAGACATCATTCTGGCTGGCTGGGTTTCAGGGCCTAATCCAGTCAGCAGACTCAAATCAATTCCCCCTTTAAAGTGCCACGAGACAGTGTAATGCTTTTCTCACTTTTGTGATTACAGCATTATTGCACAGTTAATTTCCGCCTCTGCTTGAGGGATTTCTTTATCGCTCACCTTAGCAAGCAGATGAAGAGGTGTTTACTCTGAGAAAGGGCTGTGTCAAATAGCAGCTGTGCGTGGGCATGTCTCAAACATCGAGGCGGGATGCTCAGCAGGAAAACAGACTTTTACTTCAGTCAAAATAGGTAGTATTCACTAGTAAGGGCTTGGACTCTTACTTTTCCCATCCCATGTGAATATTCTAAGCATTCGATGAAAAGAGTTTCCATACTCTGATATATATTTTATTGCAGAAGCCTTCTACTGGAAAGAAAAAGTGTCCTGCTATGAAATTCTAAGTAATCTGAAAACTGAATATCCAGAACATGTAGACTAAAATTCCCTCCCAAAGTCAGACATGAGGGCTTTAACTATTTGGCTATAGAGTAAAACAGGGATAATACAGAAGAGGTTTCAGGAACCTGTGATTAGGGACAGGTGTTTTCTTCTGGGTCCATCGATACCAGTTCTGATTCAAAACAACTGTTCATCCCTAGCCTTTTGCAGGGTTGTTAATGCAAGTGCACTCTCATTTGCTTCAGGCAGAATAAAAGAGAGCAGCTCAAATAAGGCAGGCTGTCAGCAGGAGCCAGGCTACGGTCCTTGCAGTGAGCTAAGGAGTTGTCCCACACACTGACTGAGTTGCAGGTGGGCTGGAGGAGGAATCTCCAGCTGGGAAGAGAGAAAATACGTGCTCCTGGCCTAACTTTGGCAAGGTGCTCAAAACTAAAAATACCTCATAAGGGAGGTTCTTCCATTTATTCCAGAACTCTGAAATTATTCCCTAAGTGGGTTTAAAAGCTCTGGATGCACCTCCACCCTCCTTTGGCACAATCCATTACCCGAGCACTTACCTGAGCAAGTATGTCCTGTTTCTTGCTCACTTAGAGTCCAGTTCCAGTCTTCTTGTATTACCAAGTTGCCCCTTAATGTGGCAGGATTAAGACTGGAGACTGCACAGGACACCTCTGCTATCCTCGGTGCATATAAATGGGCTGAAGTGACCTCTACCATCCTCCTGCCTCTGCCCTCCACTCAGGACCTGTCTTCCTCCTTAAACCTCCTCTGCTCTCTCTCACACTCCGTCCTGGTTGCCTTTTTTTTTTTTTTCTATCTCCCTTTTACCAGCTCTGGTCTTTGTCTGTTCCTGCACTGGGCCATTTTCCGTAGGTTTAGATGATTTCCTGAGTTCTGTCAGGCCCAGGGGAGCCTGCGAGTGGACAATACAGGAATGGGGATGATTTGGGGTATTTCAGGACAGCAACAACCAGTCAGTCAGTCAGTCAAAGAGCTGCAGCCCCAGGTATATTGATACAGCTGCTTGTATACTTGCTCCCTAACCCAGTTCAGTCAAAGTGAGACTTTACTTTGAACAGATTAAATATCAGGTAATCCAGATTGTTTGGACCAAACTGAGTTAGAAATACCTTGCATTAGTAGTTTTATCCTGGCAGATACATGGAGTGCAATCAAAATAGTATGTGGAGTTTGGAATAAGTTGAACAAGTAGATGACTATACATTTTGACCAGGTTTAACTTTAGGCAGGAGGAAAACTGTAGTTAGCCTGCCAGCAAACTCTTAGCAGACATGAGGCTAAACTTCTCTAATATTAAGGAATTTCAGAGAAAAGTTTCATCCTGGATTGTATTCTAAGGGTATATTTTGGGGTTTGGAACATCCAGATTAACAGTGAATCGGAATTAAAAAAGAAGGTTTTTTGAGTTTTTTCCACAGGAAGCACTAGGTAGGTTTACTGAAGGTCACCTGATACATATTTAAGTGTAGACAGAAGCTTTTCCAGATTGTCATTGTTATTTCAGCCTTTGCATGTTTTCCTCCGTTCTGGGCTGTGGAACAAAGAAATTGGTAATTGAATCTTACAAAAATCAGAGAGAGAAAAAAAAAAAAAGGAGGAAAAAATAAAATTATTCATAAAATTTTCTCTTTGCTATCAGAAGAGGAGAGGAAAAGTGGAGTTTTCTATGTGGCCTGATAGAGTCATAGGCTGTGATTTTTCTAGATAGTAAAATTTGCATCTATATTGCTAAGACAAAGCTTCAGATTACCTCTGTTAAGAGTTCAAAGGGAAAGGAAAAGAAGGGACTGTAATAAGGATATGCTTATTTCCTTTTAGACTTGAGTCATCAAAAGAAAGTTAAAACCCAATTTCATTTGGGAGGTCAGACCAATTCCTCTGTGGCAGAAGTGAAAACTAACACATGCTTTAGACTTTGGTTTCATTTAATTGGGAAGTGACTATATGACTATGAAAATAGAGCTTTAAATCATTTAATACCTTTGTATACTGATTAAATGGAAGTTGGTGAAAAGAGAGCTTTCCTCTTTATATCAGCTACAGAAATAAAAACATTTATAACATTGATAGGGCTAATTTCTTTAGAATTAAACTAGACTGTTGCATGTTTAACTCTAAAAATCTGTGGCAGGGTACAGATAGCATTTATTCCTAAATTAGGTAAACAACTTTACTAGTAAAAACATTGTATTTTCTTTAAATTGATCTTTTAAAAATATTACTCCAATGAATTTGATTTTAATTGGGTTGAGCCTAAGTCTTATAGCATCCCTGTGATACCACAGAGCAGTTTAATCTGGCTTTTGTTTTGCTTATATTTGGCATAAACCATTGAAATGGCTTGTTTTCTTCTCTGTCAAGTTACTCTTAGTTCCCTTCTAAGGATAGACAGTGATACATAATGTTAACTTAGCCTTTCTTCTAATAATTTTTGTATTTTTTTGTAGAGGTAAATATGCATGCCAATCATCACCATCATATCAGAAACCTCTGACATTCAGTGATTGTTAATCTTCTGTATTCTTTAATTTGCCACAGTTCATTGGCACTATTATTGATATTGATAACTTTTTCTTTTCTAGACATTGAGTGAGCTATTCATCAAGAGAAAGGCAAAGGCTGCAACCGAAAGATAAAACATCCAGATCACCAACTTATTGAGCATTTTACATCTGCAAATGAGCTGGAACACACTGAAGCCACTGGTGTTTTGATACCTGGATGGGCCAGGACAGTTCCCAGAGTGAATATCAGGACATATAAAGATGTACGTTTGTTAAAATCTCTTTTTCTTTTTTTTTCTTTTTTTTTTTTTTTTTGTCTCCTGCACTAAGGAAGAGACAGTTATGAACAGATGGAAAGAGATAGACAAAGGCTGGTTAATTCAGTGACCACTTTTTTATTAAAAAGAGACCATTCAAATGTGGATCAGGAATGTAACTTAAACTCCAAAACATAATCAACTGTTACCTAGGTATTTACAGAATACATAAAAGGATTTTTTATTTTTTTTGATATTCTAATATGGTAGCCACATGAATCCATCTTCTGGAATGATGAATCACACCATATGGAGTCATTCTATCTTACCTTTTAAAGATTAGGGAGTCTGTAATGCCCCAAATGCTTAAATTCAAATTCCTTTTCATGAGCAATTTATTTATCATTCATTAGACAGTAAATAAAATTCATTCTTTTCTAATATACCTACTATCTCTTTCCCTATAAAAAGGAAATATAAGATGTTGATACCTGATATTTTCCTCTGATATACTGTTATTTTCCCTTAAACAATTATGGGCTGATAACTAGCTCTCTTCTGTGATGTATAGATTCTTTTCTTTCACTACGTTCGAGCAGATGATCCAGAGTTTAATTATCTTTCTCAGGTGTCATGGACAACTCAAGTAACTCATCCTGTTATTCTGTCAGTGCTTAGAGAGGACCTGAGTTTGGTAGTAGTTTAGCTACTACGTAAGCAGAGTATGGTGTATTTATGGTTCAACAATAATGATAAATCAACAATAAAGCATGCAGCAAATCAATAGCAAATTAAATAGCAAGAGAACAAACAAACAAGTAAATTTGAGTGAGCTGGTAAACCCACAGTGAGCTGGTAAACCCACAGTTGTGCCATACACACATCCCCCAAGTGAACAGACAGTTCTAATGAAGCCTCTTCAGATGTTTTGTTACATTTTGGCAATAACATCAATTTGAGAGAGAAGACTTTCTCAGCAGCTTAGGTGTGCTTTTGAGGTTCTACATGAAAATGAGATATATTAACTCCTTTCAGGTGCTCCAATGAACAACTGGAGGTATAGAGAAAGGTTTAAGCCCGGCCATTGGCAATTCTGACTTTAAGAACTCAAACCATTAAAACATAGTGTAACATCACGTAAAGGTCTAGCAGCATTTGTCTCTATGGGAACATCATGCCACGATCTGATGATATCAGTTACAGAGAGCTGTGAAGTTAGGATCACTTAGGAGCAAATCCAACAAATTTGGTACCATCATTTTAACAGTTCTACAGACCTGTCCTTCTAGTTAAAACTGCTGCAGTTGTGGGAAGTAAACCCGTTATCACATAATTTCCAAGATATTTAAAGAAAGTTTGAAACTAACAAGAGCTTGTCTGAATATGAAGGAATAAAAAAATCACACATCTCCCACTAAGAAGACTGATGTATTTATTTTTACAACAGAACACTGGTTTTGCATTTTTTTTCCTATTACTGTTATTGATGAAAAATGCTAAAAGTCTGCCAGCTCTGTGAAGATCTCTTTTTCTCTACAGACATCTGCTACTACCAGCAGCTGGCCAGGAATTCCAGCTATGGCTTTTCTAAACTCTGAGTGATAGCCACCCTCAAAATCATTACTTCTATTTAATTCTATCTATTAAACTTAGGGTGTAAAACAGAAATGAAAGTTGCTATTAGTGGATATTCATCACATTGGACTTTGTATACTATGCAGAATATTGACAAATACATCTTCTCTGCATTCATGGAGAAAGCTAGTTGCCATATGATGATGACTGAATTCCAAAAACACCTGAATTTCCAACAGCACCTAAAGATTACAGTAAACAGGTCCAACTAAAACTTTTTGTTTATAAGTCAGATGCTATGGATAATTCAGATCTTACGTATCATCTGTCTGTGTTACTTTCTAATAAAACTGAGAAGGTATAAGAATAGTTTTAAAAAGAGAAAAGGAAGAGAAAAGGAAAAAGGGAAGACCCAAGTTGTTCTACGTATGTTCTTTTCATTCTTAAATAAACGGCCGGCGTCTAACAAGTTTAATAAAACATCAAAAGAATATAAAGAGAATCCTCTAATACAATCGTGATATATTATCTTTAATATATATACTACATATATATATATATATACAATGCTTAAAACCATCATTTTAATGTGATTATAATTTTCATATATATGTAGAGAGAGAAAGAGATTTTTATATAGATATAATGGACTTTAGTAATATATCAATTAGTATCAATTAGTATCACATTTTAGTTAAGAAACTTAAATGACAAAAAAAAATACAGTGCATAAGATAGCTATGCAATAAGGACAAAATCAATTTATGCTTTTTCAGTCACTGCTGGATGGGTATGTTTGGGTATGACTTCTTCAGGAGTCATAATTTGGCCTTATATGACTCAGTTCTTAATAGACACTTATCTTCACTTCTACTTCATCTGAGCTCGGGCAGAATACTATAATACAATCCAGTGCATAGAAGCTAAATCCAAGTGAAATCAAATTAGATTTGTAGATGCAATAGTTAACAATGAGGAGAATTAATCATTAGACCAAGTTCCCACAGTACACAGTAGCCTCCTCTTCAAGCAATATTTTTAGATCAATACTTGGTATTTTTCTAAAAGATTTGTGGTAGTTCAAATAAGTCATCCAGTCTGAATCAGTCCAGAGAGCTTTGCAGGAGGTCAGGCTGAAAGATCACAGCATGTTATTCATCTGCTAATGACAGTTTACTTACTAATAGCATCTGTACGTAGGATTCCATGCTCATTTTAACCCCTTTTGCTGTCTGGAAGCAAAAATAAAAATTGATTTGCATGCTGCTACTTTTCACTGAGGATGACTGATTTGCTGTTGCTACTTGCAATAAAAAAAAATCAAGTGTTGGTGAAGTTAATGGCAAGACTCCCAGACCCAAAAGCACATTGGATAAAGGCCACTGTGAAATCATTCATCTTTGAAAGTAGCCACTGAGCTTCGAACACAGGAATGAAGGATATATGAGATAGCAGTTCACATACTTAACAGGAATTCGCCTCTGTAGAGGTGATAATTTCTAAATCTGTCTTGGCTTTCTGAAATATATATATATATAAAAATACACATAAGGATGAATAACATCGTCTTCATTTATGAAATATACAAATACTTCCTGACTGGTTACATCATTGTGATTTTTTTTTCCTTTAGAAAACGAAAGCCAAGAACTGCTTCAAACAACCAGAAATAAAATTATAGTGACATTAAAGCTGTACTGTTAAGTTTTCAAAAGTCAAGACACAGGCAAGAATGCATATGAATTCCTATTTTGGTCCCTTGCGAATATGTATTATTAAATTATTTTTAATATTCTTACAAGGCACCATATCTCGTGTGTGAAACTGTATTTTTGGAAGTGACTTGTAATGAGTGAAAGAAAGCTGTGAAAACCTATTTACTAAGTAATGTCACATTCAATTGCAAAATTGGATGTCGTTATTATGCCGTATATATGTAGTTAGTCAATATGGATATTTAATTTTGTACTTAATATCACGTGCAATTACAAATTGAATAATCTTAGGAAATTCTGGCCAAAAAAATACTAGCACCTGAGAAGATGTAAAGTTCTCCATCTCTTTTTCTTTTCCTTTTATTTTTATTTTTTTGGAAACAGGTCCTAGAACATAAAGTGAGTTAATATAGAAACCTCTCAGATCAGATCTTATACTGTACAAACAGTGATACGGAGTGGATAGTGTGGAGATAGACTGCGGCTCGTACTTATGCTGAACATCAGCTTCACTATACAGTGCTGAAATCTGCATTGCTTAGCATTGTCTGCTATAAGCTGAACACATCCTGGCTGAATTTAGACCATCTTATGCACTTCTACATAGTAACCTTTCTGTAACTCGTATTTATTTTCTTGAACCTTGAATATAAGCCTTTCTTAAAAAAAATGGTCCAGGCTATAGCAATAGAAAGACATAGTATCTGCTGAACAGTTAGGTGAGGCTACCTGTGGTGAGGTCACCAGGAGGTACCTGGTACTTGTGGATGACACTATCTAAAATCCTGTATACCTACTGGTAGCAGCTATCTACTATACATACAGAGACCTGGCAGCAACATGCAACGTGCTGGGGAAAGCTATGATGCCCTCATAAGGAGTTGTTCTAAGAAAAGTCAACATTTTTAGTCAACTGTCTCCTAAGTATGCTCTTTCCACACAGTGCAGTGTTGGCACCTGTGCTCCGTGGACCATAGATTGAGAAGAACTGAATTTATGTCTAAAATAGCTGTACTGTATATTTTCTTATTTGCAAGGAAAGCAATTTTCCAGTGAGGAATTTTACGTTGTGTAATTGTTACTACTCTCACTGTATCTGTGTATCTGTTTTGGTGCTAATTAGTAGGTCACACTTTTTTTTTTTTTTTCAGATACATACCATCTGGGGTTGAAGTTATGAGAGGAGAAAAGAGAAAAAAAAAAGAGAGAGAAAAAAAAAGAAGAAGAAAAGAAAAAAATATTCTATCAAACTCTCTTACTTCACTTCTAAGAGCCATGACCTTTAGTTAGAAGACCATTAACTTAAATATCACTCCAGGGTGATGATTTTTCAAAAGAAGGGAACTATGATTCGCAGTGTAAGAATAGGGACTTGACTGTTGTGCTATTGTCATCGGAGATTGCAGCAGGGCACAAAATTCAGTCTGACATTGAATTATTCTTTTCAAGATAGGCCTCACACACTGTCGGCAGCCAGGCTGAATGCAGAGTGTTTTTACACTCTCCCATGAATTTCTAATTGGTGGCTAATGATGGATTGTTACCTGAGCATAATGAAGTTGTTTTCCTTGGGGTTATAGTGTGAGCAGACATCTGGTAATCTGCATGTATAAGGGAAATGGAGTCATAACAATTAGTGTTAGGTTATAGAATTATTTTATGTCAACAAATACCTTTTCCTAAAGATCATTTTGTTAGTCTTTAATTTTGAACAAATAACAAAATCAATCCTGTTGAAAACAAGATATTAGGCAGTTTCTTGTTTACACTATGCACTACATCAGCAATGCAAATTGCCTTCAAAGGGAAGGAATATTCTATTTGCATCCACTCTGTCTCATATTGTCAGAGTAGTATAAAGGGGGCCTTGGAGAACCCTTGAGGAAAACTTAGAAGCTGTTGAGGGAAAATGCACATTCATGTTGGTTTTCATAAGATACAGAGCCAAACTTAACAAGTATTATCTTTCATCTTTTCTTCACAGAGGTAAGGTATAGGAAGTACAACACAAGCAACAATCAAAACCAAAATGGATTTGGAATTGAAATGTCACCCAAGCAAATAGTCATGAACATCATCATAAACTTCTGCATAAAACTCTGTTTGCTTTCTTGCTGTAAATAGCTATCTGTAAAGAACAGGCAACACAATGCTGAAAGCGTGTGTCATGTCTGGTTTGATGCTGAAATTACACTGTTTAGTGATTGTGGAGCACGTACCTGAAGAAATATTGCCAGAGTATAGGATTTCACTCAATAATATAATAAAAGATGCTAGTAAAACAACATCAAAAATATTTCTTTCAGAAAGAACTGATTAGAAAATGAAAATGTATGAAGATTCATTTTTCCTTTCTCCAACGAAAGTAAAAAGCAAAATGTGTGCTTTCTGAAAAAAAGATGACTATCAAATCACTGAAATTTGGTTTAAAATTAAGTCTAAAATTAAATGCTTTTTGGAGTTTGTTACTTTTTTTGTGCAGAGAAAATAAAAAAAAGAAAAAGCAAACTTTTTTCTTTCTAAAATTTTATTTGCTGCAAAACTAGCTTTCATAAAATCAAATACACCTCCCTCTGTTAAAATATTTTAACTTTTCCCTTCCCACTAAAAAGCCTAAACACTCACACACTGAATTCTAACTTCCAGACTTAAGAAGTACAGTAGAAGTGATGCCATGATTTGAGGTGCAGCATAAAATCAAATCTTTTATGCAGGTGAGAATAAAAATTATCATCTTTTTGAGGTAACTGTTTCAGGTAAAGTGAGTCAGATGTATTCCATGTGGGGTTTATTATTTTGTGCTTAACTAAGGTGCACTAGTGTTTTTTTTCTTAATAGATATAACCTCTGTTTTTTTTTTCTTAATTTGTGTGTATTATTTTTGAATGTTATTAAATAGTGGCTTCAGTTACACACCTGAGGTTACTGCATTTCAGCAAAATATGAAACACTTATTAAGTAAATTGTCTATTAGTTATATTACAGTCCTTGAGGACAAAATGTATACTGTGCCCCAAGTAAAGTTTATGAATAATATGTAGCATGAATATATGGTAGCATTTATCTTGGTTAAAAGAAATGTAGAGTCTATGATATTGCACCAATTTGCATAAATTACTGGTACATCTTTTAACACCTACTTTTTTTTAAGTATTTGCATTTTTTAAACCACTTCCTCCTGCTCCCATAACCTCTCATCATTTTGTTGCCAGTACTGTGTAATGCCTAAGAAAACCCATCCCCAAACAACCTGCTTCTGAATTATGGAACTAAATTTCCAACCACAATCATGTTAGGTCATGTCAGGCGGTGCAAAGGAACACAGTTAGAGATGCATCTTTTTATTTTATGTAATCTCTCTCTCTCTCTCTCTATATATATATATTCTAACATATTCAGCACAATAAAGGGAGAGTTATTGTAACTGTAAGGACTAGTCATGAAATATCCACAAAACATACAGCTACATAGGTGGCTGTTTACCTGAACACTCAATATCACCGTTTTAGAGAAGTGCAGTGACACCAAAGCAACTAAGAAGACCTTCTACAACTGATCACGCCAATCCCAAGAATTCTAGTTCAAAATCTGTTTAAAACAAGCCCAAAATCTCTTTGCAGAGATGATTGTTTCTTCCTCAGAAAATAGTGAGACAAGTTACCTGAGCATAAGATTAAAAGAAATGCCTCTACTTGTATATCCATATACAACTGACATGACCCAACATGCTAGAAAGTAATACATGTAGTTTGGTAAGTCATTTTGTAAGAGCTCAGATCTGGATTTTCAGATGCTCGCTTCTTGTTTTACTTGGCTCAGACAACTCTGCTTTAAAGTCTTGTGCCATGATGGAATGATAATTGGGTGTTGATGAAAAACATCAATCATCATTGAATTGTGATTTGAGTTACATTTGTTTTAAAGCTAAACTGTAAGATGTTGTGAAATAAACCATATGGGCTTGGTGATTGCATTTTAAAAGCTCTTTCATTTCCAGTCCAAGTGTGATTCATTCCCTAAATCAATAGAGTTTATTGAAAATCTAGGATTACCTAAAATGGTTTTAAAGGGTTTTCCAGTAAAAAAAAAAAAAGAACACCTTTATAGTATATATCTCATATTCTCCCTAATGCTTCTGCTCTCTTACAGTAGACATTTTTTCACCTTTCCTACTGGACAAGCCAGACTAATTTTGAAGTTTTGTAGAGCAACAGCTTTTGTGGAAGTGTTCTATTATCAGTAATTTAAATGATTCATCTGTGAGGAAATAAAAATAAATATAAAATTGCTCAAAGTTTCATTGACCTCTTAGGCTTAATCACATCAGTTACTTGAGCTCATTGGAAGAAGAAGAATCTTTTCCCATGGTGGAAAACAAGTATCTAATTACATTAAGACATTATATAAAGCTCAGACTACCTTATGTATGGAACTGTTTTGTTTGTTACACCCGTGATATCCAACCATTAACATCACAAGTGCTGTTGATGAGGCAACAGAGGACTGGGGCTTCTCAAAGGACACTGGTAGTGCAGACAACGCTGAAATCTCACCAATAATGTCATCACAGTGTAGCGCACATGGTGTGGGGGGCAGTATCCACACTGAGCGATAGAGATGCTGGGGTGGAGCCAGAGACACATTTTATCTGACTGCCACTTGTGTTGCTCTCCTCCCTCAGTACTGGGACCGTAAGGAGTACACTCTTTAGTCCACTTTGGGATTGTAGTCATCAGAACATGAAACTTAGACTAAGGTCCAGTGAGCAGAGGTGGGGTAGGGAAGGTGGTTGTAGTTTCGGGTGTTTTTTTTTTTTTTTTTTTTTTTTTTTTTTACATCAAGATCACATACATATGACGAGAGGATAATAAAAAGAGATCTCGGAGTGTTGAAAGGTACAACACTCAGATCTGAAGGACACTCTGTTTCCTGAACAAGTCAGGTGTGAAGAGGAAGGATTTTCACCTCAGGGTTTTGTTCTCCTATGTTCCTAGGCTATGGAAATGAAACTTAGGTGTAAAAGAGAGTCAGGAAGTTTATGACATTGGACCTTGGTAGATCAGGGCCAAATGCAAAAGCAACTTTGTGACAAATGAGATGAGGAAGTATATAGGAATTAATAAGTGAACAACTATTTTTGAAGATGTTAAGAAAGAAGTGAAAGAAACAAAATGGTGATACAGCAGTTATCTCTTCCTTTCTATTCTTTATTGCAAAATGCCTTGGAACTTCACTCTCTTTCTCCTTACAACCTTCGTTATCCAACTTCCCTGTTCTCCCTGCAACACCTTTCTTTAACTACCTCGTCCTTTGTTACTGTGTCCGTATTTTTCCACTTTGCAAGTGTGATCAACATGCCTGGGAATGCGTGGTGCAGACTGCCGACTACAGCCCCTCTCTTATTTTGACTCCAGAAATACTGTTAATTCTTTCATTCCTCCACCTTTCTCCCCTAATAAATACGAGGTACTCGGAAAAGTATGAAATTAATTAATGATTCCTCATGGGACTTATGCCCAATTTTACTTTATTTACAGTTTGGACTAATATCAGCTTGGGACAGACAAAGGAACCTGAAGTTACATGAAGGGTCATGTAAATTGGAACTTCTCAGTTCTTCAGAATACAAAGATTGCCTGCTCTTTCTGTTGGGAAAAAAAAAAAAAAGGCTGAATAATTTGCACAATACTGCCAATTTTGCTTTCATGGATAAACAAATAAAAATGAGTCTTAGTTTCTGGCATTTACGTACTACTCTAATTTTCCCAGTTGGTCTCTGTGTTTGCCTGCACACAATGAGTCTTAGTTTCTGGCATTCACATTCTACTGTAATTTTCCCAGTTGGTCTCTGTGTTTGCCTACATGCAGGAGAGTGGGTGCCATGTTTTAGGTCTTTAGGAGATTCAGCTAATGTCAAAGTGCAGCAAAGTCCTGAATATTGTCAATATCAAATGCATAAGACCATCAGAATGACTTAAAGCTAGCAAGCCCAGTTTTCCATCACTTCAGAGCAGCTTGTCCAAAGGGGTCAGCTTCAGTCTTAAGCACAACAAAAATATTTTGAAAAATGCTGAGAAACTAGCAGATCCAACTGACAGAGCTTTCCAAGATACTTAGCCAAGTGCTAAGCTTTTCACATAGTGGTCACTTAATCTGATCCAAAACAGAGGTTGAATATATAAATAAATTATACCTGTTTTGAATATATGTCTTAAATGTTTTGCTTTGTTTCATAAATATGTTGACCTCCAAAATTTTTCCAACATGAAGGGATCTTTTGTTGTTAAAAATAATTCCTGACTTTGTATATTAGGCTTACTTCCATGCCTTGGAGTGAACTTAAAATTTTAACTTGAAAATAATTTCTTAGTTATTCTCTAAAGGCATAAGAATATAGTTTCTATGCCTAGACATGTTAAGCCTTGGCAATTCTGTTTTTATTTATCTGAACTGGATTTTATTGTATTCATTTAGATCATATTATCCTGCTTGTGTAACATAAGCAGTTTATTTTTTCAAGCGGTATGTTAAACCAGGCTAGCAGAGACATGATTTCTATTACCTCCTTCATAAGAAAAAGGAACATATGGAGATGTAATCTATTGTGATTTCTTGCAGTGATATTAGAGATCATGTCAATGACCTCTAGAAGAGTTTGCTCTGCTTTCACCAAAAATCACTATATCCTTACTATGCTTATCTTTTATGTTATGAATAGTAAGAAGTTTAGTCACTTTTAATTACTCTGAAGCATAATTTTAAAAGGATTTTTGGATAGAAATTAGGTACAAAATGCTATTTCTAAAAATATCATTAATATCTTAAGGAATTCTGCTGTTTTACAGAGTTTTAACAAATGACATCTCTGTATGTCTCCCAAATATAATATAACAAAGTAAATAATCTGCAAAATTTTCATATGTCCTCTTACACAATCTTCATTTTCTTGAAACACATCCTCTTAGTAAAAAGCTAAGCCAGGAAAGGAAAGGAGGAAATGGGAAGGGAAAAAGACAAGTTGTTTGAAAAACATTTGCTTCTGTGTATTCAGACCTGCATAAAGTGCTTGACCTGTCTCCCTTAAACACAGACAAAATGCCCCTGGCTGTTAAAATCCAGTGTGTCAGCATATACTAGGAGTCAGGTGTTTTGCGCTCTGCGTGTGTGGATACTTGAGATTTTGTAAAGCATCACTGAATAACTTTCATCCATCGACAGTTTATAATGTGCCAAAATAAGTTCAATAAGGACAATGATGGAAACAATACAATAAATAGATTGTCTCTACAGCAGACTCTTCAGAGTCTGATATAATTCTTATTGCTCATAGTGGCAAAGTGATCCCACAGTAATTTCTTTTTTCTTTCATGTGATTTGTTCAGCCTTAGCTCTGCATAAACCATAAGCACTGAGTTTGACGTTAAGTTTTAGGAATTTACTTTGTAGGGGGTCATGAACAAATTTTTTGTACTTCTACAAACCAAGATTGCAAAGAAACCCAAGTCAGCAGCAAACCTCCTTACTGTTCTTAGTTATCATCAGCTTCCCAAGGAATCTTCACTAATCAAAATTCCTTGGATTCTTAAAACAGATAATTTGATGAATTTATTGCTCTCACCATCCATATTTAAGATTTTAAAGGTCTGAAAAATATTTTTCCAGCTTCTTCTCTTAGCTGTAGATTACAACTAACTGAAATCAAATAGCCATGCCTGGGGCTACTCTAAGCACCCTGCACCAATGGTAGAAAGTGTTATGTTTGTGAGCAAGTGTCAGGAAAACTTGTAACAACTAACATGTCAATGAGGTTATGTGGATGCTAAGTGCAAAGTACTGTCATTCAGCAGTCATTCCTCTCCTATTTGAGAGGAATATCCCTGTATATTTACATTTTTTTCTTATAGCCTTCACTAGATATCTCCTCTTAGCTGAAACCTCAGAGAAAAAAATCTAACTGAAAATTCTACAAGTTTTCCTAAGAATGAGGGGAAGACAACACAGAACTGAGAATGCAAATGGGGATGATAGACAGCTAAATACAAAACAAGAGGAAAGGCAGTCTTAGTGTCTTATAGAGTCATAGGGAACAACAGCAGCCCCATCACTTCTGTGAGCACCACAAGAGATCTTTGCTGGACTTAGCATTAGAGGCTAGATTTATTTTTTTATTGTTATTATTATTACTTAGTTCTTCAGTCTTTGTAAAAACTTGCTTATGCAATAAAGTTGCACAAATTTCATTTATCTTTTTCTTTTTTTAACTGGGTGCAATTTTTGGTGCGTGGGCACTCCTTTGCTCATTTCAAATTGGTGTGCTATTTGAGCATATGCCTTTGAACACACATACGTCTTCCTCTGCCTGCTCTTCTACAGCAGGGACTCTGATGGAAGATGAGTGGGACAGGCAGTCAGGAACAGCAGCATCTCCAGCCTCAGGGAAGAGAGTCACCAGCCATCACTGCCAAAGCCCCGGGGCATGTGAAGGGTTGCAGCAGAAGTCAGTGTAACACAGTACAGATAATGTGCAATGCAGCCCCAGGTGTGTGTGCTGTCTTTGAGCAAAAACGTGGGTCAGACAGAGGCAAGCGAAAAGAAACCTACAAGAATGATCAGAGGTCTAGAAAACAGGCTTTCCCACAGGTTTGTAAGGAAAACTTAAAGAAAGTAAGACTTTTCCAACCTGACAAAGAAACGTAGGAGGGAGCCAGGAATATTTTTGAAATTTGCCAGATATAGGTGCAAAAGGGAAGAAAATCAACAGTCCTCTGCATATCTGAATAAGTGTGGACAAGTATTGGATTTATATTTTAGCAAGAAATCTTTAGACGAGAAGCAGGGGGAAGCGACTGGGACACCTTTTCTTGTGGTCCAGGAGTAGATTGTCTGGAGGAGGTATGAAATCTCCATTCCTGAAAATCCTTAAGGACAGACTAAGCTGATTTCTGTCAGGGATGTCTTACATATAAAGTCACCAAGGTTGAATCATCTCTTACAAATCCTGTATATGATGAAAGCCATAAGTACTTTACCTAAGTTAGTTACATCATGATAAGTCAATACTTCTTCATACTTTTTTTTTAATATTTCAGTACAAATACCCACCAGCAATGACTAAACAAAGCAAAAATAAACAAAACAAACAACAACAACAGAAAAACAAAGTAGCCTGTATGGTCACATTATTTACATTCATTTTTATGTGTTTACATTCAAGGGACTTGTGAGTGCTTGCGACAGGAGGCTGAAGTGAAGCTGGACAGGTGAATATATACCCTTCTTTCCCATTAGGTGAACAACTTTGAGCATGCTGAGTTTTGGAAATGAGAATTAGATGACAATGTCTTACTTGCATAATGAGATGAGTGTATTTTGAGTTATTAAAAGAATAAAAGGAAAATATAGTACACTGCTAAGTGTACTAATGTAATGCCACGTCTCTTGTTCCTAGCGTGACCTATTTTATTTGTAAAATTAGCACAAGAAAAACTATCATCTTCATCAAATACACGCCGTAAGTTCCTAAGGAAATGAACAAGAGCTACAACTAAAGTATATCTCCGATTCAGATAAACATTCTGCATCCTCACTGGTACATAATTTCATGTGCCACTTGCTTATCTTTCTCTCTTCAATCTCCTTCTTAAATGAAAAATATTTTCACCCACTTCTTAAATATCATAAAAACAAGAATAAAGAATCCTACCTAAATAACCAACAGATACTCAACCATACCTTAAGGTGAATACATCCATCAGAATAATCATTATGTACATATACAACCATATTATCTTCATATGTTTCTGTGGTGTATTCCCAGGAAACCTAGGCAGCATGTTTCACTGTACCAGGAGACAGCTGGGATCAAGGCACACTCATCAATTCTTATTTTCTTTTTGAAGAGATGAAACATATACATAAGCATTTCTAAAATAAGCAAAAGCAAACAGCATGGAAAGCATATGGAATATATTTTAGCATAGGTTTACAATTATTTCTTACTGTTATAAAGAAGATCTCAAGCTAGCAAATCCAGATGGGAATTTTGAAACATAATCTATCAAAAGGGTGTAGGTCTTAAGGACTCTGGGCTTGTGTTCAGAGTATTTGAGATAACAAATTCAGATATGAAAGATATGAAATTCAGATATAGATGTGACATTTGGATTTTGAATCAACTTCATCTCTGCGCCCTCCTTTCCTTCATTATGCTTCCATTTTTACTTCTGAATTTTGGGACTTGGCTGTTTGTTTATACAGTTATGTTCTGTTTAATATCAAGACCCATAATAGATGAAGACTAGATTATATCGAAAAAAATGTGTTTCTGGTCAC
>JAWLRI010000192.1:277375-302202 GCA_034781795.1 Crypturellus tataupa | reverse complement strand
GTCTCCTTCTCTGGAGATCTTCCAAACCCGCCTGGATGCCACCCTGTGCCACATGCTCTGGGTGTCCCTGCTGGAGCCAGGGGTTGGACTGGATAATCTCTAGAGGTCCCTGCCGACCTCAACCATTCTGGGATTCTGTGATTCTGTGAACTAAGGACATTCACTATTAACTTAGGAAAGGTTTAGTTAGAACCTTAGAATGTGAAGCAGTAAATTTCTGTGTACAAATAACTATAATCAAAAGTGGGAAAAATAAAAGAATGTAAAATGTGGTTTGGAACAATGCACCGAGGATAAAAAACAGTATACCATCCAACAGTTATTTTACTGTTGTTACTTGGCTATACCATTTTGATTAGGTAACAACCTATCTGGTGTTTAATGGACCTTTTACTTTGTAACAAATAAATGTATTGCTTTTATAATTGAAAGAAAGTAAACATTGCATTTGACTCGCATACTTGTAGTTATTTTGAAAGAATTGTAATCTTCCAACTGTAAATAGAAACATAATTACTGGAATTTTACTTGCTTAACAAAAAATATTTTATTTTAATTTACAACAAAAAAAAATCTACCTATGCACATTAGCGGCAGCATTTCCAATCCCACACTCCTAATCCTCCATAAAAAAATAACATTGTGTAAAGCACTGAATAATTTGTTATATAACAGTATTTCCAGAAGGCAATTTTTCTTCAGGATAGAAACAGATTAAATGTCCTGTGTGTACTCAGTCTGAAGTGCTGGGCCTCTTTTATAACTTGTCTTTATAGCCTTGAAAAGATTCAGTCTGGGGAATGCAGAGATTTTTGCCTTACTACTTCCAGACTAGGATGTGATGAGGTAATGCCAGCGACACTGTATATGAGCGGCTGCTCTCTGCTCCGGAGCAATGTCTGGTGCTTCCCTGGTGTCTCCTGTGACGTTCCCATTCCCAGCACAACGCTAAAACGGATGGTCCCAGCACAGAGCTGCGGTTGTGAAGAGGATCTTGGGTCCTGTACCAGGCCCCCGTGCAACCCCCGCATGCTAGATAGAAACCCTGATGCCACCCTGGGAATTCCAGGAGAGGTAGGGCCACACGCACGCCTGTACAGAGCAAAAGGTCCAATTTTACCCTGTGTTTCTGTATATGAGGGCTGAACACCAGCATCTGGACTGAGGCAGGGCAACACAAAAGGGAAAAAAAGATGTGTTTAACAATCATAATTGTTAGAATAAGTCTATTAAATAAATGAGCTGTGTCTAAGGCGGAATTGAGCATAAAAAGGACATTAAAATTCTCTGTCGTTAGAGTCAAAGACAAACATAATAGCTTGGTTTGCCATGAAGTGAGGTTATTAAACAAATAACAACCTTCATATCCCTTTTGTCAGTGGAACATACATGTTACAATTCAAAGAGCTTATAGAGCATCATAGAAAAAATATTTTGCCTCTGCTCATTGAGTATTGCTATCTTTTAACTAATTTAAATTAAAATGCTCACAAAGATAGCAAAGAAGAAGACCTTAGGAGTTTAACCTGCAGAACATCATTTTTAATATATATTGATTCACATTATAGAATTCTTTATATAATTTTATAAGAAGAAATTACTTCCTACTAAGTCAAAATTTTTGATATTTTTTCTTTACCATATAGCTTCAAAAAAAAAAAAACTTTAAATATACTCAGAAGGAATTATGTTTGTGTGTGTTTTTGAAGACATTTGTGTATATTCCTAGAGTATTACAATATGCAAAAATGATTTGTGTATTTTTGCTAGAGTTCATAGAAAAGTATAATACAAGGAAGGAAACAAGTGGTAGAATAATAAAACTAGTTCTTAATTTTTAGGCAATCAATAGTTTTCATTAGCCTTTTCACAGTGTGAATACATTGCAGCTTATATACCTCACACAAAAAGAGTATAAAGCAAATTAGTCTTTTTTTTTTAGAAGAAGAAGAAAATATCGCTGCATTTTTTGTAGTATTGGTTTTCATGGAGGGTCTTCAAGATGTTTTGTAGCTATAATTGCATTTCTTTACAGCATTTCTTTGAGGTAGGTTTTTGTCAGTCACAGTTATGTGCACTATAGTGGTTTCACTGGCAAAAAAGGATCATTTTTCCCCCCATCACAGGATAACTAAAGACAGCAGAGCCATAGGAGACACCTGGGGCTTTATGAGCAAGACTGGCCACAAGCAGGGTTAGATAGGCTTAAACTCAAGATAACTTGTAGTAAGCTACAGTTTACTTATTTATGCTAAGGCTTTTAAAAACACGTACCATACACTTTTTTGTTGTTGTTCTTAATAGTCCTGCCTCTCTCTGAATTTAAGACAAAGCCAATGAGGCTTTCAATGTGTCATGCAGAAAGAGAAGGATTTGGCAGTGCCTCTCCTCCAAATGTCTTGCTTTTAGCCTACTTCAGCTTCTTCCTTATTTTCATGGCCTTTTCTAACCCTTCTTCTGAGATCACGGATGTGCAGAATTATACAAAATTTTAGAATAGGTTCTTTTGGTGACACCAATGTGATTGGTGTGTGGTTATTGTGTATTCAGCATTACAACTCCCTGAGGCTGTTGCTTAAAACCAGCACTTTGCTTGCTCTTGGGTACAGATGGTTTTTAACTCTTGACTTTCAAAGGACTAAACATAATGCAGTACAGGATTTTGTACTTCATGGACACAAGCTTTACAAATTGGTACATAAGTAGTATTTGCTGGGGGAATATTTATTCTCAGTTACTTTTAAAGGCCTCTAGAGTTTATTAATTGCCTTTCTCTAGGTATCCCTAAAGGTTTAATGTAACCTGCCATCCCTCCAGTTTCCTTTTATTACTCTTCTGTGTTGTTATTTTTATAGCTGTTGTGGAGTACTGCACCTTTCTACGCAGGCTTTATCTTTATTCACATTCTTATTTAGTCTTAATCTAGTAGCTGAGAGATAGATGCAAAGGTGATGAGAGTTTGGTTTACTTTAACCTTTATTATCAGAGACCCACAAGAAAAGAGAAAAGCTTTGATCTACTTCCTTAGAAAGCTAATCCTGGTGATTATGTGGAGATATGTGCACTGGTAGCTACAGGGATATACATCTTTAATCTCTTGGTGTTGAATACTTAATCCAGTAAAGATTTCTGGCAAGATTTGAGAAAGACTAAAATAATTAGACTGTTCACGGGCATTTTTTTCAGGAATTCAGACTTGGTACCTTAGTGCTTCAGGATCTCATGTGTATATCTTTTTTTTTTTTGGTTTGCCTTTGTTTGTTTCTGTAAAGAGACAATTAATAAACTTGTGTCATTCCAGTGCAATGCAGTGAGCAAAACAAAAAACAACCCCCTCCCTCCAAAAACCCCTATTATTTTCCCTGTTACAATCTGTTAAACACACAACAGTTTAACTTTCACAGTTCAGAGATCAGAAAATAGTATGTGCAGATATGGTTACAGTGGCTGTAGCAGTAGACACCTTATTTCATTTTATTCAGCCTTAACCCCAAATTGTCTTCTTGACTGCAAACTGAAGGTGATTTCTCTAAAAGCAAATTAATACAGACTTCAGATTTGTTCAAGCATTTTAAAATGAGGCCTTTAGCTTAGACTTTGCTGCTGAGATGCCTGCATGCTTGCTTGCACACCTCTTCACTTAGTATCATGAGAAGACAGAATTATGCTTTGCAGGGTTTTAAGGATGACTTCTTCTGCCCATATTTGACATTTTTTTTCAGTCAATCTAGTCTTCTTTGTACACCAGCTATGATTAATTCACATGCTTTGATTTTTCTCTGGGATTGAAATCCCTCTTGTGCGTGTGTATGTGTGTGTGAACTGAGGATCACCTATATGCTTAAAAATTCCTACACAGGATTACTTAGCTCCTTTCCAAAACGACTTATCTGAGCATAGTATCATCTTTTATTTCAGTTGCAGCAGTCAAAGCTAACACCAGATTTTCCATGATAAAAGGCAGACTTTCAACTATCAATTACCAGCATGACTTTTTTCACAATAAATATTGTAAATAAGAATAAATAAAATGACCGAGCTTTGGAATTTTACAAACCTTTCTTTATGACAAGTTGATCATACCTAGATTGAACAAGAATGATCTAAGAATAAAAGTTTGCTGATTCTCTGTTTTGAGTATTTTACTACAAATACAGAGATTTTTAAGTGAATTTTCTTCCCAGTTAAATGGTTTGAAATTATTCAGCTTAATTACAAGTGGCAGCTGCTCTGAATATACATACACACTTTTTCTCCACAGGATAAATGAAGAAGGTATTTGTTAATGTGATAGTAATGAAATTTCTTACTTCCTCCAGAACTCAAATTAGTATATATCTGTGCTTTGATTGGTTAGAGTGATGACACACTGATTAAATAAATACTTGGTTCTACATCTTAAACTGACAAACACAGAATCACAGAATCACACAGAATCACAGAGTGGTTGAGGTAGGCAGGGATCTCTAGTGATCACCCAGTCCAACCCCCCTTAAAATCAACATTTAAAATTCACAGTCATCACAAGATTTCTTGAAATTCTAGAGTACAAGAAGATATATTTATAACAAAAACACAAAAAGATTTACAAAGCATCACTCAACTATTTCCACATGAAGTTACAATACTCTTTAGTGATTTCAAAGAGATTATAATAACCATCTATTCACATAAGATTAAAAAGTATTCCCAAAATATCACTAAGTTGCAAGTAGATTGTAAGAAATGTCTGTTTTAAGGATTTCATGATTGTCACAATGAAGAACATCACTGAAATTTGTCTCAATGGCGGTGCAAAAATTCATGGCAATGTCAGTGATACAACTGCTATTAGAATTAAATGAGCATAAAACCTATGGACTTTGATTCACCTGAACTGAGCTGAGTTCACCAAGTCCTGTGGCACAGACCTTAATTTAGAGTAGATTGTACTTACTGACAGTGGAGTTCCTCATCAAATCTTGAAACTAAGAAAATGAAAATTAATTGTATTCCTATTTAAGCTTAAATCTAGGCACAGTTTGGATGAATGTGAAATAAAACCTTTGTTTTTCTTCATCCCTTGCAACCAGTCTTAGGTTTAAAGCAAATGAAAAGATGTGTTTTTTCACTGAAGGTACAAGGTATAACTAACTCAGTGGAACTCATTGCCACAGGTTATCATGTATGAACACGAGTTCAGACTGGAACTAGGCATGAACGTTTTGTAGTCTAGCGATTTCTAGTGGGGGGAAGCCTAGTGGGGAAGGATTTTCCAGATATAGACTGTAGCTTGGGAAGTCTCAAATTTGCTTCCACAGAGCGAAAATATAGCAGACTTTTTCTTAGGCAGGTAGATGCCTATAGGAAAGAATTAAAAAATAAGAATGAAAATACTTTTTAAAAAGTCTATAATGATCATGGCCAAAGTACAGCTTCCAGGTAACAATAAAAGAGGATGAGAGCAAGTCACAGAAAAACTGCTTGTAAGCAAATTATCCTATAACACCTACTGCTGATTTTCTTGCCCATCCTGGTAAAACCCTTGGTAATTCTGGCTGCCATGTTCCTGGTTGGATAAAGACGGGGCTGTACTCTGCCTCAACCTCTCTCTTCTTATCTGGCAGTGACATGGAGAGACCTTTGCTTGTCCTGCCCCCTCCTTCTCCTCACAGCAAATCCTCTGGAGCCTTGCAAATAAGAAGATTTTTTAGTTAGGAGAACTGAATTCTTTGGATCAACCTGAAATGATTATTTTCCTGACTGAAGTTGAAGCAGGCCACCTTCTTATGTGTGTCTTATGTGTATCATTTTATCTTCAAAAATAAAAATAAATAAAAATTTAATCTCATAACCTTATATGGAAATGAAGGATTTAAATGCAATATATTATGTTCCTTGAAGTACATTTGCCTTGACTCCATGGTTAGGTATAAATATTTTCAGAAGCTCATTTACAACAACTTTGGATTTATTTTCTTCCCTCCCTCTGGCTAAAACATCTCACATGGAGTTTATGTCACTTAAGACACAGTCTTCTGACTGTGAAATCATGGGGTGATATCTAGAACTATAGCTTTGTTTTCATTTTCTGCAATATATTACTCATTGATTCACTTGTGTGAATCCTCATCCATTCCTTGGCACACATCTACTAGGCTGAAAAGATTATAAATCTTTTCTCCAGGCTGAGAACAAACATAAATGACAGACAGCGAATGCTACATCAGTTCAAATGCTAGGAGACACTTGAATAGTACAAGGATGTCTAGGCCATGGGAGTACATGAATAGTACTTTATCACCACAGTAAATGAAGGCAGCTTTCTTATTTCTGTCCCTATTTTAAAAGACATTAGGATGTTAATTCTATGATAATTTAGGAAACAATATTATTAAATATCTAAATTTTTCTTTATGGTTGTTCTTTTTTTAGAAGTGTGAGGTAGCAATGAAATAAAAATGAGAAATTGAGAGTGATTCCAAAGTATCTTGTTATAAGAACCAGCTTATCCTTGTGGGAACTACGGTGCACCCTTAACCTGCACTGCAGCATGCAACACACAAACATGAAACAATTTCCTTCTTCAAAGTCTGGCATCTGTCATTTCTATGGAAGTTATTACATTTATTTGATCTGGAATGTGATCTAAATTCTCCTTAATGAAAAAGTGCTTACTAATTTTCTCTGAGAAAAATTAAGTCCTTTGAGAGTGTCCTTGTAGCTCATTCCTGATGTTTGAGAATTTGGATAAGAGATTGCTGGGCAGTTTGGAGTGCAGGTAGCCCAGCAGTAGGTACCAGGACAACATAAGGATGTTTTCTCCTGCCTTGTCATGTTTCAAAGAATCACATAGCATCACATAGCATAGTAAAAGGCAGGTTAAAAATACATCTGACAAAAAAAAGTAATCATCATTTTCTGAGACATTGTTTCTCCCTAAAGAATAAGAAAAGTTAAAGACCTTTCATGAATTTTCAAAGGAAAGTAGCATATGGGTACAGAAATAAGGGCCAGTTGCTCTTGCTATATTAAAGCTGCACAGCAACTGGATATTGGATCCCCTCCAGTGCCAGACTTGAAATCCCACTAAGGTTTGCCTTGATTCCATTCATTCACTTAGTTCTCCTTTCTTAGAAAAGGCCAAGTAAAAGAACCTGCACAAACAGGTTTTCCCCTGACGTAGAGTATGTGTGTTCACATGGACCCGAAAGCAAAGAAGCCTTTCTAGGTCTTCCTTCACAGGGCTTATAGTCCAGGCATAGCTCAGGCAAGCATACCAGGAGACCTGCATGCTGCTCTTTCATAGAATTTTATCGAAACAGTTTGGAAAATAAGATACAGTGAGTATAGTGAGCAAATCCCTTTACTCAACAGGTGAAAGCGAGCTCTTCATCTGAACTTGTCAAAAGTAAATTCTACAATTCCTATGATGAATTTATAACCTTGAAGTCTGTTGCATCTAAGTGTGTTCTTCTGTCTAAGTGGGAGTGCCCCATCTATACAGTAAGGCTTTTTTTTTCAACCTGAAAAAGCAGGACTTGAGAAAAGATAAGACTTTAAGCAAGTGAAGGTCTCCCTCTGCAGTGAAAGAATGTTGTTGTTGGGAAAACTTACATAGATGTTTACTTTTTTCTTTGCTTTCTTTCCATTTAGCCCATGTTATGCAGGAGATTTTAATGAAATAACCATTTCAGCAGAATACTAAAGCATGAGTGACAGCAGATGTCATATATATGCTTGAAATGACACCTTAATTTATACTGAGAAACAACCCCCTTCTCTGTTAGACAAGCCCATATTTTTTTTTCAGCCTATGAATATATTTTGCCCTTATTTCTTGCTCCCAAATTCTCTACTCTCAAAGCAGAGACATTGCCATGGAGAAAATAGTCACGGAAAAAAAAATTAAAACTAATAAAAACGTACAAAAGATAAAAAAAAAAAAAAAAAAAAAAAAGATTATTTTGTGCACAGTAGCAGAGAATGATAGCTATTAAGGTCTCTGCTGGCTGGCAAAATATTTATATTACAATGATTTGCAGCTGATTTCACAATAATTTTAACACAAGGTAAATAGGACAGTACAATTTTTGTGCCTAAAGTATACAAAATATGAAGTTAATAACTATGAGATTACCGGTGATGACTCCTGACTGCCCATTTCAATCTCACTTCCATATGTGTATCTCCAGTAGTAATTTGGTGAGAAGATAAGAATAAGCAATTAATAAAACCGTTCTTAGGTTTGCTCCTAAGCAAACCATGTGCACTAGATGGACTGTTTCCCTTAAATTTTCTTACTACAGAGGAATTTAATTGCTTCTCGACCAACTGAAGTTTCACAGATGTTGCTCTCATTACATTTCCTCACTTGTTCACTCCGGTGTTCAAACTCTGAGATATCCCTTAACAGTCTCCCCCATGGGGCTTTATCTCAAGGCTGTTCCTCCTGGCCTTGCTTCTCCTTTTGTGGTGGGTCCTGAGGGCACCATAGGCCTGGCCAGCCGTGGCCAGGAGGGTCTGGAGGATCTGGTAGCTGAAGTAGAGGATGATCCAGACAGTGTCCAAAGCGAGTGATGTGCCCTTGCCTAGAGTGGGCTAATTGACAGCTCAGAATGTATCCCTAGGACCCCGTGCTCATCCTGACCATCCTGACCTCTGTGCAGGTGAAAACGACCTGGTAACTACTGCAAACCTGCCAAGGAGCTGCTTGCAATGCATGACACAATTAAAAGCACACTTTGTGTGCCTTTTGTCTCTCTGACATACATCATTTTTGGCTTTTTGAACACTATCACTGGTGCAAAGTGAGCAACAAAGCATCACTGACATAGATTGTTTCATTTGATGCTCCCTATCAGTAAAATCAGAGCATACATTTTGAAAACATAAACTATTACTCTTTTTCAGAATAAACAAACAGTAACTGACCAAAAACAGTGTCTTTGTCACAGTGCTTGAGTCATTTAAGTACTTAAGCTGGACAAACACTTTAAGCTAACTTGCCCTAACACTGCTGCCAAAAGAAGCAGTTTCACTCTAATTACTCTCTTGGTCCTTCTCTTCCGAGCTTCATGTCTTTCCATCTTGTCTTAGCACAAACATTTCTGATACACTAGAAAACATGTCTTCTTTTCACTGCCAGACTGAGCAGCTTCCTGATTTTATTTAACACATGGATTAATGATGACCAATTGGTAGAAAGAAAGGGAACGACTTTTTTCTTCTTTTTTTTTTTTCCGTGGCAGTATTATTTTTTTTCTTGCCTTAAAGCTTTAATTAAACTGCAACTTACAGGTGCAGTTCTATGACTGGCTTAATCTAATTATTTACCTTGACTTCAGTGAGATATGTAATAAAGTTTCCCTTGGTATTTTTGTAGCCAAACTGGGGAAATACGGCTTTTGTGGGTAGGGTACAGGGTAGGTGAAAAACTGGTTGTATGTTTTAGGTTCAAACAGTAGTTGTTGGTGATTTAAAGTCTAAATGGCACATGATCACAAGTGTCATTCTGCAGGGGTTGATACTGGGGCTTATACAGTTTAACATCTTGAGCAGAATTGAATTCTAGATGAAATATTAGCCTACATGATAGCAAACTGGGTTTGTTACCCTGGGGAATTGGAGGCTTGAATAAACACCCCCATAATGACTAGAGTCTACTACATTGAGCTGCTTTAGGTCACAGGCTGGATGGACACCTCTCCAAAGCCCTGCATGGCAACATCTAAGAGTTTTTTAGATCAAAGCCAACACCTATTAGAGCATATGAAGGTGAGGAAGTTGGTGCAGCTGTCAAAGAGCTGCCGTGTGCCTTTTGTTCCCTCTTCCCATTTGGTAGTAACTTCCAAGAAGCGAGTCATGAGTTTACCCAAATTGCCATTTCTTAAATTCCATCCAGCAGAAGTCAGGCAAATGGGCCTGTGTAAGCAGATGACTAAACCAAAACAAATTTTCTAAAGATAGTTTAGACCTGAAGTGTCACCAAGGAAGAAAGAAAAGAGATTTCCCTCTCTATTCCCACTGAGAGGCAAACAAGAAAACAAACAAGTAAACAAAAAATCAAAATACTTGTCAGCAGAGAGTTATCATTCAATGAATCAGGAAAAGATCTGACTTCATCTTGAAAAATAGGGCACTGCAAACATAGCTGTTTTGTACTCATGGCTGCAGTGAGGACTGGCAGAAACTGAGAGCAGTAAATACCAGGAGTTCATAATATTTCTTGTGGGATGAAATGCTGGCTGCTTAGCAAAATTAGCAGGACTGTGTTCCAAAACCCCCTTCCCAGGGCTCGAGGTTTCACCACACCCCAGATGCTGGGACCACACATGAGTGCGTAGCTCTGCTGTCTCAAAATGACAAGACAAAATAACACTACAGTCACCACCCAAGCCAATAAATCTTATCCCCAGCCAGGTTTTCTTGATGTTTGGGTTTTGTTTTTTTGTTTGTTTATTTTGCTCCTAACATGCTGTCTTGGGTGTCTGCATTAAGCTGTCAATTCTATTTTTGTCTTTAGAAAGTATTTTTGTTTTTCTGTGTGAGCAGTGGGCAGTGCAGAGACTGGAGGAAGGAATGAAGAATACCTTCCTCATCATGCTGTTCATTTATCTCCAGTGACTAGAACGTATTTCCTCTCTGTGTCCTGTGCTTGTAAGCTTGGCTTCAAATTTCTGAAAAATAAAAGCGAAGCTCTGCTTATGGGATGAAGGGAAGAAAATGGAAATTGTGAGGCTCTTTGGCATTTTTTTACATCTCTGATGAGCCATACAGCACTGATGAGCTCGGTGTCTTTGGTGTTGTCTGGCATGGGAGAGTTCAGTCATTCGGTGAATTCACCATAAGTGCAGCTGCATCGGTTGCATATTGAGTTAACTGCTTTTAATAATAGAAATCTGCATGAACTGGAATAAGTTTTATGTTGATGCAAACCGCAGCTTAGAGCAGCTTTGTCTGCCTCTGCTAGACACTGGCAGCGATACAGTGGATGGCAACCGAAGGCTGAAATCACAGGAAATCCACAGTGCAGTTAAAAGCTCTTGCCCGAGACACGGCAAATGACAAGCATTTTGCAAAGGCTGGTCCAGCAGACAGAGGAGACAGCTCTTCAGCACTAATGCGTGATGTGGTTTTCCCTGTTTTATTTTTCATACAGATTTTCCATAAGACAGAAAAGGGACTTTCAAATTAACACATTTCTCATAAGGTGTGTTTGTTTTATAAGAACCTTTCTTGAGAGAATTCCCCTCCCCTCCCCTCCCTTTGCCTTAAAAAAAAAAAAAAAGGAAAAAATATGAGAAGAAAGGGAAACATCTCTCTGTATCTCAGAGTAAACATTCCCTGCTGAGCTCCTGGCAGGCACTGAGCCCACCCCTTCAGAGAGAAATCAGATCCTGAAGTAAACTAGGTAAAGAAAAAAAAAAAAAAAAGCAGCTGTTAAAACATTTGTGCTCTTTCCTCAACCTACATCCTAGTGCTATGCATGTGGTCATTTCTCTTGTTTGGCTGACACTCTGCAAGGGGACATAAAGAGGATAACGTGGGACATTCCAATTTTGTTCTTCCTTGCCACCATCCTCTTCATCACTGCCTCCACTCCACATTCTTGGAGGACAGTCAGAAGATTTATTGCATAATTTCTTTGGCGGCTGTTAACCGAGTGTGCAGTTACAGCCTGGTTTAATTAAGAAATCAGAGTGATTCTTTTATGTAGGTCACATCAGTTTTTGATTCTGAATCTCATAAAGTTCTAACCTTTCTGAAAAGTCAGCAGTGTATGTATGGCTTAAAAAAATTACTTTCTTAAATGCCTCTGAGTGTTGTTTATGCCAGCAAATGCCATTGCCCCTTTACTAGATAAATTGTCAGAGAGACCTTTGTCTGAATGTCTGGATGTGGCATTTGGTGAAATCTATCTTCCTGCAGTAGAGTATTTTCAGACAGGATATATAAGTACAGGCTGAGCTCCCAGTTGTTTGAAGCCTTGCCACACTGGAAAATGGACAATGTCCATTCTTTCTTTCTTCTTTCTTTTTCTTTGTCTTTCACCTCCTATCAATTCATAACAATTGGAAAAATACAAAAATGAAAGTCCCAGTCTGTCAGAGAGCAGGGATGTTGAATTATTTTTTAATTATCCAAACCACTGACTTGACTCAGGGTGGAACCTAACAGCTATAGAGTTCCTACAGTTGTTTCCTTTTCCTGGTAAACTGTTGGCCGGCAGATCCATGGACGTTGGCTACACCACATCTAGGCGACCACAATAAACACGGCTGCTCAGTACCTCAATTGCTCATTAATCACCAAGTTTTAATGGTTACAGTCATCTTTACTTCAGCAGGAATCCTACAGGTAATATTTTAAATCAATTTGTATTCAATTTAGAAAGCATTCTGATCTTTTGCATCTCAGTATCAGCACAGTTAGTTAATACAGAATTTGACTAATATTCCTTAGAGTCCTACTTCAGACATTATTTGGAAAGACCAGTCATTGCTTAAGAATACAGCATCTCATTCCTGATCCTCATGGCTCCTCCTGTCCTCGACACAAGTTACGTAAAGGATTTTCTAACACAGAGAGTAAAACGAATAAAACAGGCAAGAGCCCTGTCCCTGTGTGCAAGTAGCATGGTTCGTATTCCTACAGCTAAACATCTCCCCTTCTCCTATCTGTCCCTAGTGTTTTTTGGAGAGCATCCCAGACCAAGGTATCCCCTGAATCATTCCTGGAAATGACTAGGATTGTGTTCAGGGAGCACGAGGATATCAACAGACCAAGGTCCTATTTAACAGGCTCTATTTAATTCCCTTTGTAGGTGCAACCACAATATAGGGTAAGAACCAAGTAGTCTGTTAGAAAATAAGACTCAGCATAAATAATGAGGAAGAGGATAGAATCACAGGAAAAAAAAAAAAAAGAAGAAAGCGAGTTCAGTAGAGTTTATGGCATGGTTTCCAGGACAGGGATTTGTATATAGGTGCTTAATACCACACTGCAGGCTATGCAGCACTATCTGTATCATCTGGAGGTAAGATGCCAATGTAATGAGGTTCTACTTATTAAAGCTTTTTGAGAGTAGGAAGGTATGCTTTCCCTCTGCAGCTACCCAGAGAAACATCCCAAAAAAGTTACGGGCTAGATGGAGGGTCCTCCTTTTCCCCCTAGTTCAATAAGATTGATATTTTACTTCACACCAGACACCGTTTATTTGCTCCTCCTCGAGTTCTAGGCAGTTTCCCCTCCCTTTCACATCTATCTCTGGCAGTGAACGCCCGTGAGATCAGAGCTGGAGCAAACAACAGTTCCTATTTCAAAGGCAAATCTCCTAAAACTGGATTCACATGTTATGTGGAATTGGACACTTACTAGGTACGGGATTCAAAGTGATGCCTGGCATTACTTTCTCAAACTCAGCCAGAACTGGATTATAGGGAATCACTTCTGATAAGGCAGGAGAATGAGAGCAGAATTGGCATTAATTTTTCGCAGAGCAACATTTTCTCTTTAACTGATACCAAAGTCATGCTCTAGCATTCCTGCTAAATGGTCCTAGAGGGAGCTCACCAGAGGGGACCCCCTCCTGAACCTTGAAGCTCCTACAGCACACATATAGGTGCAGTAGACACACAGCAGTGCCCCTATAAAGTGGCTATGTGGTTCCCTCCCTCCCACATTGAGGTCTGGGTTGTCTCTGTTCCCCAGACAACAGCTGCATTTTGTAGACACAGCCACAAAGCTTTTCCTTGTTTGCAACCACTTATTTAGTACCTCAGTTTCCTGAACTTGTCATGTGACTTAGGGTCATGTGAATTAATTATTTTGTAGTGAAACATGTAAATCCGCCGTTACAGATGACAACAGCAAAATAAACTCTTCACGGTTTTTACTGAGTCTGTGAAAGTGAAAGACAGTTTTGACTCAAATTTTTATTTTGTATTTTTGCTTAATTTTTTATTGCAAGATGGTTTATAATTTTACTCCAAAATGTATCCTTCATCAGCCTCCTCCTACCCCCCTTATTTTTTTGCCAGAGTAATCTGTATTTTCCAGCAGTAATAGTGATACTTTGCCCCGGGGCAATCTCATAAATACTTGCAAAAACCATAATTTTTCACAGTCAGATATTCATGAGGCAGAAACCGGGTACCTTCATGCAGCAACTGAAGAGGGCTGCAGACAGGCTGCCTGTCTGGTGGATTGTGCGCTAGGCTGAGATCCAGGAATGCTTGGATCCCAGTGCTGGCTCTTCCTTCAGCTTGCTGTGTGGTCCGGGGCCTGGGCAAGTTGAAGCCTCTGTCTCACAAGTTGCCTGTGTATAAAAGGAGGATAATAATATTTGCCTGCTTCTCAGGAGCGTTATGTTAATGTTTTTGCAGGACTCAGAAAAGCTCAAGAGTTGCCAAAGTGTTAAAGCTGTCTACCAAGCAAGACATTTGTCTTTAAATTTAGAATACAGTTGCTTTAACAGGGAAACACATTTCAACCACCTGCAAAGTTTTGCAAACAATGTTTTACATCCAGTGCTTTTTTTTTGTATAAGTCAAATCAGATAGGGTTCTCTTTGAGATAGGGGAACAAAGAAGTGTTTTTGTCTATTCTGTGCACTTTAGTTGGCTTTCTTATCCCTTTCCCCCACTTTCTGAACTTTATTGTGCACTGGCTACCTCCTAGATCCACTTCTGAATTCAGACAAATGGAGCCTGTTGAACTCATCTTTCTTCTTGCTTGCCTGTGTGACATGCACATACTTTCTATAAAGTAAGGTTAAGCTAGATGATATTACAATGCATGCAAAATGATGTCAACATAATCCATAAGTTAAGGACATTATTAATTCTATCTTCTTGAGTTGCCAATGCACAATCCAGAATCCCACAGTTTAAGACCTGTCTTCTTGCCTACGAGCTGAGTCACAGAGTGCAAAAGAAGATTTTTAAACCTAATCTAAATGCTAATTGAAACAAATTTGTTTGTTTTCTATTGGGATGCTTGTATCTTTATATGCTTTGTTTGTTCTTTAACCTATGCCAATTTAGCAAATAAATTCTTCCCCGTGTAACAGTTTAGCAAATAAATTCTTTCCCGCATATGCGTTCAGAATGGCTTCCCTGGGACTGCATAATGTTGAGGCTCTCGGAAGGTGCCATTCCCTAAACCAGATGCATTTAGAAATCCTCGTGTCATTTCACCGGTGGCCTCTCGTCCATGAAAGTAAGTGACACAGATGGTCTGGCTGGAGCTTGAGAAGTCCAATCTTTGTGGCATACTGTGAGGCAAGGAAATTCTCTGATTTGCAATAATAATTTGACACATGCCTGAACCCCTACAGGCCATCAGCACAGCTTCTCAACTGTCACATCAGAATTGCTATTCACATTTAGTCATATGCTTGGTGTGTGCTAGGTGTCCCATCTGCATAGATCCAGGGCTCAACCTTTCATATCATCTTGTTTATGGATCTCCCAGAGACAGATTACAGTCACCTTCCTTAAGCATGACCTATAAGAAGGGAAATAGAGCATATAATGCTTGTTCTTTGGCATTTAATAACATTAAATTGATACATCTAACATACTATGTTTGTATGCATATTTATACACAAATACCTATTGTTAATTATACGCTATATAATGATATAATTTTATATACTATAATATGTTATATAGTCTATATTTATATATAATTTATATATGTGAAAATATTTAGTAATTCTTTGTTCTATTATCTTGGAACAATAGCTATTCTTGTAGGTGGAAATGATATTTCCTATTTTGTTAACTCTCCCACACAGTGGGAGCAGCAAATCTTTCATTTTGGTAATAGATATCGTTAATTCCAAAAGCCAAATAAGAAGCTGTCTTTCTTGTCATCTCTGCCTCCATGGAACTTTATTCAAGTTTTGGGTTAGGTCTAACAGACTAACCTGAAAAGGAATGCTGAACTCCTGGTACTCTGAATTAACTAGTAATTCAGCACTATGTCTAGCTAGAACTAGGACCCTTGAAAAAGGTATCTTTCTACTAAATTTTCCCCTAAGATCTTTGAGCAGTGTTCACAAAGAAACAAAAAACATGCCCTTTGCTATAGCAACTACTGTCAGATGTAGACAATGTGTAGCTGAATTTTTGATCACAAATTTTTGACCTTTCCTGACCACTAGCAAGTTTGAACAAGAATACAGGGATGTAGATAAGAGATTCTGATGAATATTTAAATAACCATGTACCTCAAAGAAAAGACTTTTTTCAAATGTGGGAATCTTTCTCTTTCCATTTCTTTAAATAAAAATATTTCTGTTGCAAAATAGTAAAGTCAAGGAGAGAAGGACATTTTCAACTTCCCTTACTCCAAGTCTGTATCCTTGTTTTTATTTTCAGATTATATCATACACCACATATCATACAGCATTCCTAGAAAAGAGCCTGTTCACAGTAGTTTTCAGTGGCAATTCTTGCAGTGTTCTTTAGAAAAGACTGCAGAATTTAGAAGGGAAAATATAAATCAGTGGTGAGAAACCCACTGAGACCTGATTCTCTTTTCTCATTGGCAATGCAAGATTGTCTTAGGCAGTTTTTCCATATGTTTTGTCCTTTTGCGTTTTAAAAGTTCCACACCAGGAGTTCTTAATGCTTTCCTCAGAAAAAGCCTTCTGAAGTATCAGCAAGGTCACAAAATATATTATATTTGGTCTATATTTGACTTTTCTGTATTTTCCCTATTTATACTCTAAATAATTGAATTGTCCTTGATAGTAATTTAGGGTTCATACACCATTTTTGAAGTAGCTAGACAAGCAAGTGGGGTAGATTTCAGTATGCTCAGCTCTGAATTCACCCTCCAAACCCATAATAATTTGAAAGGATTTTATCTTTTATTTTCTGTGTAACTGAAATGAGGTTTGTTATTCTAGAACAAAGGAGAAGACAGTGAAAGATGCTTAATCTTTTCATGCATGTATTAGCAGTTATAACAGAAAAAAAACACTTCAAAATACTGTAGACACCATTGTCTCTCCATGAGATATGTCTGGTTTGGGTTGTGTGCCTCCTTCCCTTCTCTTTTTGTGTGGCACAGCAACATTTCCTCTCGCTCTTTCCTTATACTCGACATATCCTTGGAATAAGGCAATCTTTGGCTTCCCATTACTTGCTTCCTACCTGCCGATCTTGCACGTATGGCCTGTCACAGAAACTCCCTTTCATCTCTGCAAACTGCTAAAATAAAGTGCGCTTCTGCTGTGCACACAGCCTGTTTATTTGCTGCTGCCCAACTTTATTATTTTATAAAACTTTGATTTTCCCATCTCTAGTGCTCTGACTGCCTGCGGGAAGCGTTAAGGGTCACACTTGGTAAACTTCCAGCTATGCAGCAGCAGATAACACTGGTAAGATTGTGGGAACTGCAAGCACCAACATTTCCTTTCGAGGAGGAGGATGGAGGAAGATGAATCCCTGATGAAATGGCACAAAAAAAGTCCATCTAAATTATCCCTCTAAATCTCAAGAGTGGTAAGCAGTTTCCTCCTGTTAAATTAATATACTCTGATTATTCACAAAATAGGAATATTCTTTAGGAGCACATGTAAACAAACAACTAAATAAAAGGAAAATCTAATGGCATTAAGAAATAAGTGTTTTTTTTTTTAATTCCTAATCATGGAAATAAAATCCCACATTGTTTCCAACTTTCCAAGTCATTTTTAGACAAATCTGACAATATGAATGTCTATAGGAAGTTCATTTCAGGACTGCGGCTATGATTTATTTAATGAAGAAATAACATTTGATGAAGCTTAGATTGGGGTCTAAGTTAGATTTGTTTCAAACAAAAATGGATTTCTTGTATGCAATTATGCAAATTTAAAAATGAAGGCAGAGGAACAATGTCATATGACTAGAGACCAGTAACAAAAAAAAAACAACTGAATATTTCTATGAATAGCTTACTGATAAATCATGAGCTGAAGTTTGTTTAAACAGATGATTTACAAGATATTTTCCAATTAAAAACATGTTTACACATGCATAACATTCACAATAGGTCAAATCAAATAAATCATTAGATTAAAACAAAAGCAGATTCACTGGAAAATTATTGACTGAAATTGCTCAAGATTTGCCACTCAGTAATGGCAATAAATTCTGTGTAAAAAAAGAAAAAAAAAAGCTAAAATGAATTGAAAAGCACAAATATTGTCAAGATTGATATATTAGTTTACCTTTCTGATAAGAAATGAGAATCTTCTGTTTACATTTTACTCAGCATAACTGCTCTGTAGGCACTAAAATTTTAACTATGAATCATTATGAACATGTGAAAGACTATGAACAGTAATTATGTGTTCTTTACCAGTCTGAAACTTCCCAAATACAACATTTCAATGAGGAAAGAATTATTTTTAGAATTTAAGTGGGTTTGGTTATCTATCAGTGAAATACTACTTCCATGTATTTGAATTAGTTTAAACGTACTCCATGTTTATCAAAGTACTTTTGTTTCAAATTATTGATGCATTATTACAGCTAAAATTCATTTTTTTCTCCACATATATATATATTTCTGAATTAAAAGACTTTCTTTGAAATAAGAAAATATTATGATACAGGTAATTTCACAAGAAAAAAACAGGGAAGTATCTTTAGTGTGATCTCCCGAGGAACATGCATTTTGTTTGAAAAGACTAATATTTGGAACCTCTTTCAGATAATAATTTAAGATTAAACTGGATAAAATATGGAAGAATAGCACAGAGGAAATCATACAGTAATCCTGTGTCAGCAGAGATCACTGATTTCATAGGACTTTTATCTCTAATTGCTAAAGTTTTGCTATAGGGAATCTATTCTGCCACATTTTTCATGCAATAATGTAGGTGAATGTGAAAAGATATGGCAAAGAAAATAATAATAAAAAAAAGCTCTTCTTGGGGAAGTCCTGAAGCAATTGGAAAGATCAGTGCAATGTTTTCTCCCTGCATGGGCATTATCTTTACAGAGATAGCAAGTTTCAGAGCTGTTTTATTTCTCATTGCCGATGCATTATTTTCTTTCCCCCCATACTAGGTCACAGCATGCCATCTTGTTTTGCAACCTTTGAAGCCAGGAGACGAATCTCTCAAACATAAGAAAAATGTATGTAGACTTTTGTTGTTGTTGTTTCAGAAGCAAACTATCTCCACTGGATACTGGGCATCTTGCAGGTGGATTGCCATTTACAAAACATAAATTTACATAATTACTGGTTTTAGGACATAAACATTTCGTTTTTTGCCTGCAGAATTGTAAGCACAAGAACAGCTGTCTCAAACAATCTGTGGCTATCGCTGTTAATTTATATTACCTAAAAGACAGCAAGATAACAAAATCCAATCCCTGTCTCAGAAAGCTAGAAATCCTATTGTAAATGTACTTCAGGGTCTTATGGCTGCTGTGATAATATGATCCTAACTTTGAGCATGAGCAATATAATGGCTTAAAGGGGAGAATTAACTTTACAGAGAGTACAACAAATGCATTTGATGTGAACAAAGTGATATTTTTATATCACTTCTTAGTCAAAATATTGAAGGACTCACATGTCTTGAGAATTTAGGTCCTTGATAAATTTAACTGTTTTTTTTTGTCACGTTTATTATTTCTGTCAGCTCCTCAGAAAACATTAATGCATCCATGCTTACAAAATACATTCAACATAGAGCAATAACGTATTTCTAAAAGTCAATTCTGTAACATGAACACTATCCTATCTCCCTAGAGAAAGGCTTGGGTCTTTTAAAGAAAGCATCCGTGTCCTAGGAAAGGTTCATTCATGACTGAAGGCAGAGAAAAATCTTTCTGCCTTCTCCTGCCTTGTGCTATTATTAAGTACCTAGCTGCCAAGCAACAGCATGTAGGAGATATAATGGAATATGGATGATGTAGGAAGAGAAAGAGTTGTAATTAGCACAGATGATGGTTTTTGAAAATTAGGAAGAACTGGAAAGACACAGTTTATGGAATTGGAATATTTCTCTTTTCCTGTTGTGGCATTTAAACAGTATCAAGCTCTTGTCCATTTAGACCCTCCTAGTCTGCAGGAGGAAAGGTCAGTTAGAGAAGGAACCATGTGGAAAGCTTCCTGGTGATTTTACTTTGTTTTCCCAAATCTTAATCTCCAAGTAATCAATGATTACCTCTTCTTTTGAGACAGCACTGGAACTTTGTGCAATTCATCTCTAAAAAACCCAGTGAGATGATATTTTTTCTTTTGTTTTGCATCATTACCCACAAAAGAAATAGCAGCATTTCAGGCTGGGTTTTCATTATACTTGAGGGCAGGTTAATCATCTTTTAAAAACAAATTTCTGATGGGCTGTTTCGAAGAGCAGAAACTTTGCAAAAGATGAGCAACTTCAACCACTCCCTGAAAAATCTCAGCGTTTTTCAGTGATAAAACCTGTGAAATCTGTTTACAGGCCTGCTGGGGCGCCTGGTGCTCACCCTGGGATTGCTGATTGAGATTGGCTGCAGAGGGGTTCACTGCTGCCACAGTCCTATTCCCTCTCGGAATGGCTGCTGTAGCCAACACTAGCAAGGCAGCACTCACTCTCGTGTCTCTGGAGAGTGAAAATAGCATATAAATGTAAGAGAGCAACATTTAGAGTAAAATATGCTCTAAAAGTGGCAAAGTATGCTCAGCAAAGTAGCTTCACTGGTCAAAGTTTAGGGAAAGACTAAATGGGAAGGAACCAAAAGATAATAGTCAATTTCCTTTAAAATGATATTTCAGGAGTAAACAGACATTCAATTTTCATGATTCTGGGCTAACAGGTTCCATGGCTAAATACTTAGATGTTGTAAAATTAAAAATACAGAGTTCTTTGTATTAAATACTAGTTAGGATAGGACTTTGTTGGAACACACTGTGATTTAATAGGTAAAATGTCAACATTGCTATTTTTTTTTAATAATTGCATTCATCTCTAAGTTGTATTGATTCACTGTTCATCTTTTGTACAACATTGATAAAACTGATTCAAACTGATAACAAGAGGATCAGAGATAATTGAAAGGAAGTAAAGGACTTCTAAGCCTCAGATCTCTATACTGCATTAAATAAGTTCAGCCAAGATAACAGAAAGTGTCAGTAACCTCCCTCTTTTTTTGTATATATCAATTAAAAGTAAAATAAAAAGTCTTATGAAAAGTAAAAGTAAATTAGATATCAAAGGATAAAAAGAAAATAGTTCAGTGAAAGAATAAATGTAAGATGCTTGGCAAAAGATTAAGAAGAAAAAAGATATGTTTTCACCTCCTGCAAGTGAAAAGAGAATTTCTTTACATAAACCAGTTTCTTGGGAGATCATCATAATCTAGGCGAGCTCCAATTTTGAAGAGATATGGGGAGTTCTTAAACTGGCTGGGTGAGAGATGCTGGCTTTAGCTTCTGGTGAAAAGTTTATACATACACTGATAAAAATCCATGAATTTTGTTGCTACACCAGGGTTTAAGATATGGATAAGAGAGTACAGTAAATGGTCTAGTTTCTGCTAGGCATGCTTAATGCTGGAAAAATTGTTAAACGGAATATTGTCAAATTGCAAGTTTCTCTTATTGTTTATGTGCATATACTAGTGCTATGTTTTCTCCTGCTTACAGCTTTTCTCATAGAGAATTTGCTCTGTCTGCCAGGGCTTGGGGTTCTTAGAATCCAAATAATTCAACCTGGAAATGGCCTGGGATGTCATCAAGTCTGACTGCCTGCTCAAAGTATCACTGACTTCAAAGCTGGGCAAGACTGCTCGCGGCCTTGCCCCGTCAAGTTTTGAATATCTGCAAAGACGGATATTCCACAGCTTCTTTAGGCACTTTGTCTAATGCCTGACCATCTTCCTGGTTCTTTTCTTTGTGACCAGCTACAAATTCCCTTGCTGCAGTTTGTGACGTTGTGAAAGTCCCTTCACTGTGCATTTCTAGGAGTCTAGAGCCTAACTTCATCTTCTACAAGGTCCATTTTGATAGCTGAAATTAGATCCTTCATTAGTCTTTTTATTCTCTCCAGGCTGAAGAAATCCATCTTCTTCTTCCTCTCCTCATATGACGTGTGCTCCAGCCCTTCCATCATTTTGATGGATTCTCTCCACTCTGTTAATCCCTCTCAAACTGGGAAAAGAAACCGGACACAATATTCCAGATGCAGCCTCATGAGGGGATAATCTCTCTCCCCTCAACCTGCTGTTTATGCATCTGCTAAAGCAGCCCAATGTGCAGGAAACCTTCATCACTGTCAAAGCCAAACAAATTTTCTGTCAACTAATATTATCTAAGACACTATTCTGTAAGAATGAGTATAAAAGCAAATGGGTTAAAGAAGTACAGGTAACAGCTTTCACATACTTCCTATTAAAAATGGGAAAACACGAAGATATATTTTTCCTGTGGTTTGGACAGACATTGAAATTAATGAGTGTAATATTCAGCTTTTTACTTTATAGAAGTATAAGTAATACTTACCTTCCCTTGTGGGATTAGGTGACTAAAGCAAGAACAGTCTCTCCCAAAACACTGGCATCTATCAAAATGTGAGATAATTTGTGATTCTGGCTGTACTGGTAGCTCACAAGTGCTTGGAAGAGGAGGATCAGATATATGACTCAAGTCAAAGAAAAGCAGCAAAAATATCAGGAAAGATCTGATGGTAATGCCAGACAGAGAAAGACCTGTATGGAAAGATTTGGGTCATTTACCCTGAGAGAAATTATAATATAAGCTAAGTGTGGGAGCAAAGCAAATATATTAAAAGCATAATATTGTAAAGCATGACTTTTGCCAACAATTAGCCCTTGGAACTAGAGAAATACACCTCTGTTTAGTTTCTATCATTGTTAATAAGACATGAATTTTACATTAAAAAGTAGTTCTTTTTATAGTAAAAAGCTTCTTGAGTATCCAATGTGATTGAAGGGCAAATAGATTTACAGTCCAAGACTTCAAGATGAGTTTAAAGGACAGTCTACTCATGAAAAATGCACCAGTTTAAATCACCATACATAGATATTCCAATCTGAGGAACTTTTTTTTTTCCTAATCTGATAGAGTTTGAATGTTTAAACACCTTTAGAAACTTGGTGACAAACTTAAATTGGCCTGAGTGGCTAATACAGATTTGTTTAATGTAGTTAGCTACCCTTAAAGCTAAACTGGGATTTAAGAGTCCCCACCCGAAATCTGAACTGATTTCTATCATCTGATGTGTTTGTCCTACCTTGGCTGAAAAAGAGCACAGATGTAACACGTTTATGTTGAATTAGACAGATCCTCCACTCAGTGACTTGTCTGGAAAGAAAAGTTTCTACTAATAAAAGTGAAGACTTTTCTGCTCAGATGCCAAGAAAGGGCCCAGATTAAGAGATTAAGAGACAGCATATGAAAGAGTATGCCACTGTAAATGGGAATGATAAGAGACATCAAACAGTCTGAAAAATGTGACATTGGAAAAGACATGGGATCCTTGTGGTGTTATATTGCACTTGTTATATATCTAAACTAGTCCCCTAGAACATTTCCATTTTACAAATACTCCTCTAACTGTCCTGTATGTAAACTGGGTATGCAGACAATAAGAATACTGTACCAAAGCACAACTACCCCCTTCTCCTTTCAATAATGTACCAATATCAATGAAAGAAAAGTGAGAGTATGAGGTTACTTAACGTTTTTATAGAAATAAATTATTTAATCTGCTCTTGCTTCCATTCCCACCCTGCCTTTCCAGTCCCAGGTGAACCCTGTTTACATCACATAAATGTGTGTGTTAAGTAAAATGTGTTCTGAATATGCACCAAATAAAGTACAAAGCTTTGTTTACCTATAGTATATGAGTCCACGAGGTTACGTTTTCAAATTACGTGCTCAAGATGGAAGTATTTTGCAGGGCTATTTTAAAAATGAATTTTAATAATAATTAGAGCCTATCTTCTCAGTTATTTTTTCATCAGTTATTTAAAAATCTCCTTTTGTGGTTCTTATGGAATTTGAATTACCATGTGAATCATCTATCATTTTCTCCTTTATGGTAACAGTTTGGGAATTGTATGTTTGTGTTGCTGTGGGTGTGACAGGGTGGCACATTACAGAACCCATTGCACACATTCAATTATATGTCGCGTTTGCAACAGAAACCATTCTTCCCTAGGTGCAAGGGAAGGCCAGGCAAGTCCTTACGCACCCCACACCTGCATGGGCAAACTCCCTGCTGCTCCAGATCAAGGACTGGGCTGCAGGCAGAGCACAGGGCTATGGGGTAGCACAAGGACTGTGCCTCATGCTGATGGATCCTGCACAGTTGGTCAATGCAGAGAGAAACACTCATCACTGCATAGCGTGGCTACAGCCACAGCAGCCCCAGGCGGGCAGGTTAGCGCTGTGTGTACATGATGTGTTTCTAGTCTGGACATTGGGTCACTGAGGCTGAAGTATCAAAAAGACTGCACTGATGATCCCTACTGTGCCACTAACTACACAGGCTGGTAAATTACTATCTTGTTAGTGGATGATTTTGACATCTTTTCCTTTTACTTGACAACTTGCTAGTGCATAGATACTTTCTTACTGCCAGTACAGGACCACCCAATCAGGACTGACACACTGCTTCCAGTGTATATTTTGCTTGTTTGTTTGTTTGCTTAATTTTTGATGTTGCTGTTTTTTTTTTTTTTTTTTTTTAAGTGAGGACACTGTGGTGGTGATGTCAAGTCCGCCTTTGCTGAAACTGCCCTCTGCGCTCTGCGGCACCGCTACCCTCAGATATACAGAAGCCCTGAGAAACTGCAGTTAGATGTCTCTTCAATTAAAATAAC
>JAWLRI010000192.1:266673-277275 GCA_034781795.1 Crypturellus tataupa | reverse complement strand
GACTGACAAAATTGTTGCATTTTATTTTTTTCTTTTTTTTTTGTTTTGTTTATTTTTTTTTTTTCTGTTTTTTTTTTTTTTTTTTTTTTTTTTTGAGACACTAAGGCCTGAAGCAGAAACATTTCCACGCAGACACATTAATACATGGTCTGAGACATTACCTACGTGGATAAGCAGAGGAAATGTTAAGGTAAGTGTATCAATCATAGCTGGCTCATACACAACATGCTTTTCTTCTCTGAGTTTTTCCAAGCTCAACATCTATAAGCAATATTCCATCCTTTTGACCACAAGTAGAAAAGATTATTATGAACTTGATGCTAATATCTTAGTGGCAGATATTAATGCATAACATTATATTGAATGGTAATATTTTCTTCAATGCACCTATAAATCATGAAATGACTCCCATCCTACATTACACTATGACTGTTTGCTTTGGAGTTTTATGAGGTCTCCTTTTCCCTACTCAGTATGAAATTATTAATGACAATGACAAAAGAGCAAGCACCTGACAAGTATTATACAAACTGTTTATCACATTCAGGCTATAGATTAAGACCCAAATGGAAAATATCTTATATTCCCTTTCCCATGCATAATCTCACAATGTGTAAATTTAATAAAGAAATCTGCAGGGTGCTTCCTTTTTCAGCTGGCACACACAGTATAGGCTGGAAATAAAATAATTTACAGAGGAGTGTAGTGACATTTCTTATCACATGTTCCTGAGTAGTTTTCATCCACAGAAGAATTAAAATAAGACTGGAAAAGTAGGTTATGAAAGAAAGTGGTCCTGACCCACACAAATGCAAGCACTTCTTCACTCGCAAAACTGCTCTATTCTAAAGTTCTACCCAATGTTAATTGGAAGTGAAGTCAACCATTTTTCTAGAAATTTGGAATTCAAAGTTCAGACTTAGTTTGAAAAGCCACTGGCTAATCCTAAAGCCACTTTGTGGCTTTAGATGAGAAATGAAGTATGAAACCTATTCAGTAGCTGTGTATTTTACTCAATTGCTTCATCTGAGAGTTAGACTGGACAGAATAGGGAGTGCAGATAACAGTATGAGTATGACAAAGTAGAGAAAGTGAAAGATTTTGACCCACAGCAAAACCCAGTGTGTTAAAGTGACTAATTATTCATTCTTGGGGATTTATCTTTTGGCATGAATTAAAGTCATGCTAGTTTTAGCTACCAATGCTACCAATTAGCTACCAAGTTTTTGTCAAATTTTGTTGAACTACTGATATTCCAATTCTGCTTGGCAATATGAACAATATAGTGTAGACATTAATAGTATAACTCCATTATCCCCCTGGATCACAGAATCACAGAAGTATTAAGACAGAAGATACCTTTGGAGATCATCTAGCCCACTCGCCCTGCTCAAGCAGGGACACCTAGAGGACGTTGCACAAGATGGCATCCAGGTGAGTTTTGAAGATATCTTCAGGAGAAGGTATCTCCACAACCTCCATGATCAGCTGAGGGTGCCAGTCACCCTCACAGTTAAGAAGTTTTTTGTCACATTCAGATGGAACATCCTAGGTTCTCACCTCCTAATCTTGCACAGCCAGGACATTACATTAGAAAGGATACACAGCGGCAGGCAGAAAGGTGCAACAGAGCCATAAAAATGAATAGTATTATGATAGTGGCTAGTAAATCTTCATTGAGCATCATAATGTCCAGTATAAATGAATAAGGCTGCAGAAGTGATGTGAGCCACTGTTCAAGACCAAATGAAGAGACTGGTTAAAAGGTAAGCAACTTTTACAGAGGTTTCAATGTACTGCTCTTGTGCCACTTCATAATTCAGGTTTGCTTCGACTTTAGAGAAGCCACAGATAAGTCGTGGCACCGCGCACCATTGGGGAGGGCTGGTGGTTGGCAGCTCCATAGGACTGCAGAGTTGAAAAGCGAAATGGTGGTGGAAGAACAAGCCCTTTTAGCCTGAAGCTTTTAACTCCTTGGTGAACTAATGTCAAGAACACTGGATTGAATGCTCATTTAGAATCTGTCTTTGGAGCAGTAATGAATTTAAAAGCTCAATTCCCAGGGCAATGCCTCTATCAGTAGATCAAGATTTGGTATGCAGCGCTCATTTGCTTTCCGTTGATGCTGTCTTATTCACATCAAATTGTGCCAATTTTTTGAACACACAAGAAAGATAACAAACCTCTTTGTTTTAAATCCATGAACTGACTAAGAACTCTGTCTTGGATGGATTTGAATGCTGATGTCCCATTTCTTAGGTGACTATTGTAGCCATCAGACTTTGCGGTAGAGGACCACCAGTGGTTTTGTGAATCTAATCCCTATGTTTTCATCACAGCTACATAAAAAAAATTCCAAACCAGCAAATACCTTTTTAAATATATTTCAAAAAAAAAAAGTTTTCCTAAAAATGTTTAGTGATTTTCATCTTGATTGAAGCAATTATTCCTAGTCACTCAAAATCTTTTATTTTGTTATGACATAGACAATTTTGCAGTAAAAATGTCACTTGCATCTCCTGATATTGGACCAAATACTAACTAATTAAGTGAGTCAAAGTGGTAACACTAAGATGTGTCAAACCTAATCAATAATTTTTGGAAATTAACCTATAATTAGTACAGCAGATTCTGCATGGGGTCAGGAGTTTCACATCATTTCTCTAAGTATTGTATATAACTCTAAATCAAAACATGCTCACAGAGTATAAAACACAGTACATATCAAATTCTGCTCTCATATGTGCATCATTGAAATGAAACAGGTCATATTTGGGTAGGTAAGAACAAAATTTAAGTCTGTATCTTACATTGGACTGAATTCATCTTATTCTTTTTCAGAGGAAGGAAGATATAACATAAGCTATCAGCATATCTTTAGCAATAGAAATGTTTTGGATACTGCTTTTCCCATTGTCAGGTCCATGAAATCTCTTGATTTGGGTTTCCTTAAGTCTACAGCTTCTAAAAAATAATTCTTCCAATAAAAATAAAACAAGGTTTTATAATAAATCTTCAAATTTACCCAGTATTTTTATTGGAAATCTGAAATATCAGGTAGGTTTTCAAACTGCCTTGTATGCCTAGATCAATGTTAAGAAACTTTCTGGCAAAAGTGAAATCTGGTTTTCAGACAGTTCCCTCAACAATTTCTGTAATGTTTAAGAGTGAGACTTTCAAAAACGTTCTCGGTTAATGCTTTTAAAAGCATTTTGGTCTTCAGTGACCACATGTCAATACAGCTGAAATCATTGCAGAAAAATGTATTAGAGGTGTTAAAATGTGTAGCTGAGACTTGAACTCATTGAAGATGAATGTTTTAATGTACAGAGAATATGGCTGGTCTCAATTTGTTCAATGTAGGAATGTTTTTGCAGGAAGGCTTCTTAAACTGGTATAAGCTGCTCTGGTTTCCTCTCTAATCACAGTCAAACTTTTGGAGAATGAAAAATGTTTTATCTATATGAGAAATCAAATCGAAGAATTAATCCAGGACAAAAAAAAAAAAAAGCAGTGAAAGACAGTAAAGACGGTTGGAAACAAACAAACATGCAAACAAAAGGAGAAGAGGAAGACTAATTTTTCATCTGTCTCTATAGCTCAGTCGAGTCCTCGGCCACCCAAACAGCTGTGCCAGCCCAACCGAGGGGCAACAAGAGGGCAGAAGTCGAGGCCGGAGCGCTGGATGGGAGGAGGAGCACGCTGCCAAGAGCAATGCAGAGCAGACCCCAGGTCAGGCTCTAAGCAACCCATGGCAAGAGCAACACCACTATGCTGTAGTAGGGTCTGTGCCTACTGGCCCCCCGGAAGAAAGTAGGTGTCTGCCGGCTTCAGGTTGTTTTGAGGATGTCTCAGGTACCTAAACAGAGGAAGGTGAAGGAGGAGACAGATCGAACTACTTGGAAGGCCTGTGGCTGGATGACTTTGGACACAAACTAGGACAACTTTTAGTACCTGCACACAAGAATTACAGAGCTATATCCTTTGCTCTGCTCAGATGTAGATCAGTATGACTGAGCAGTACAAGCTACCTAACACATCCTTTTGCTAGCAACATTTCAGCAGGAGAGCATTAATAACTTATTTACAGCTGAAACCCCTCTCATCTGTGCACAGCAAGGCACACAGGGCATAAGTTTGTAAATTTACACCATTTCCCCAGTGAAACAGTTATCCCAGTAGAACGCAGTCTTGCTAACCTAGCTGTGCATGCGCAGGGGTTCCCCTCAGCACAGTCACAGTCACAGCTTTTCACGCCTCAAGCCCAAGTCTTAGCTGAGCCAACAGAAGCTTATGGGCCCTGTGGTGGGGTGGCCTCTTTGAGGTGGTCCTAGGGAGGAAATGGCTGTGAGAAGAAGCAGTGCTCGACCCTCAGCTGTTCTGAAAACAGTCCGTCCTGGCCTGTGAGGGGAGAGGAGAGCCCCAGTGCATGGGCAACACCTGTGAAAACACCAGCCCTGCAGGGATTGTGGTCCCGTGAACAAACCTCTCCGGCTTGTCTGTCCTCCCGGGCTGCCTCTGCTGCGACAGGTTAAAACTAGGCTGTTAGTTGCTGTAGGTACACTGTTCAAAGAGCAAATAGAGCAGATGGCTCAAAAAAAAAGTGTGAGGAGGGAAAAGTTTGCCATAGGAAGACAAGAAACAGCTTCCCTGGAATTTTGATTTTTTTTATCTTCTTTTTTGTTCTCATCCTGCTACTGAATATACCCCCAGGCACCTTTCGACTCAGTAGTGCAGACACATTAAAGATAGTTGTGAAGTCCGCTCTGGTCCCTATTGATTGCCCAGATGTGTCTCTTCACCACGTCTTGTATTTGCATGGGTACAACTTTGCTCAACTTCTGAGCCTCTTAACTGTTCGTTAACACTTAGCAAACCCTCCTTCCCGCCCCACGGCTTTGCATAGCTTGTGAGCCAGAGATACATTACCATGTGCTCTCAACTCAGAATAGCTCAGGTTACCATCAAGGACGGCATATGGAGCTGTAGTTTTGATCACAAAGACTTTATAGTCTGCCCTTTGTTGATTTAGTATGAAAATGTGCACACTGCAAAAGTCTCTATTCAGGTGCCACTTACAGTATCCTGGAATATTTCCAGCTTCAAGTCTGCCTCTCTATCATATTTTCTAGTTCTCTGTTCAATCTGTCATTGCTTCTGATTCTTTCAAAAGTTTTTTTAATTCAGTACCCAAAACTTTTTTCTAAACTTTCTATAAGCTTCCACTAGGCAGAAAGACAAACCCAGAGGCAACAGCAGTTATACTTCTGAGATTAAAGAATTTGCCTAGGGGATGAGAAAGCAGAGCTCAACTTCTTGCATTATCATAGATCGTCCAATGCTTATGGTAAACTGTATAGGCCAGATCCAAACAGGTTTTAGGGGATTATGGAAGGTTTCTTGTTTCCTTCAGCTATGAGCCTGACAGTTCTGCGTTTCTCAGGTGCATTTGCTGAGAGAAGGCCGGTCAGGTTGAGGTGCACAGCAAAACTGAGCAAGGGAACCAAGTTTATTGTTCTTGAGGAGACTTAAATATGAGACAGAAGCTAAGGTGTTGTCAGTCATGTCAACAGTGAATTACTTCTAAGCCTTTGCAGGCCTAAAATTTAGGCATGTGAGGAAACTCAGTGTTGAAAAATGAAATGCAGACGGAGCCTGGGCCCCTCCAAAGATTAAGCAGGGGCTTTCAAATACTAAATTTTTGGATCTTAAGTACTAAATCTTACTTAAAAACATCATCACCTTTCTAGATCCAGACATTGTGATGTCTGTGTTTCTGTGACTTTCTGTTTCAAAAAGCATCTGCAAATAACTACTTGCTGGACTATCCGTTAAGTGAGATAGTAGTTCTTGAATATTTCTCAGGGTCATTTGTGAGAACATCTTGTCTCAAATTGCAAGTTTAAGTGAATAAACTAGTTGGCTTTCTTGTTAATCTTCCAGTCTTCATAACTTTCTTTATTTCATTTCTAAAACAGGCAGTCTACTCACTAAACTTGCCATGTTAAAAAAAAAAAAAAAGGACTAATTTGCAGAATCCACAGCTCTATAGATGTGAAGCTGTCAGTATAAAAAGAGATCGCTGTGGACCTTATAACCTTCAAAATAAACTTCATTTGAGTAGAACAGTTTCAAGATTACATTTTTGGATTCAATCACTTTAATGTTGATATGTCTCATTTTACAAACACTTGGCACTCTTTTTTAAATTACGTGCACTGAAATATATTGCATACCTTTAAATCTGAGAAGTTGTTAAATGCTGCTGAGAGATCAGTTATAACAAAAGCACAGGTCCCAACATAGCACCGAGGAACCTGAGTTTTTATGAAAATAGTAGCAATCATTCCGCTGCTAATCTGCAAAACTGAGTTAAAGCTTTTGAGCAGGTCTTTGTGAACAGTCTGACACTTTCTGTCCTGCAAATGCTGCAATGTCCTTCATTCTGACCTCTTCACACCTCTGTGTGGGGTCTCAACTAGACTTTAGATTTTTATCTAAAAAAAAAAAAAATAGCTGGGTAGGAAAAAAAAAAGAGACTTTCAAACCTCAGAAACTCTTTTAGCCAGGGATTCTAAAAAGATACTTAAAGAAGTCAAGACTCAGATCTCAGAAAATATTATTGGCATATCATCTCCTGAATTCCTTTAAAAATTGTCCTTGAAGATGTACCTTATTTTTTTTTAACATTATATTTCTTTTTACACCAAAGTGTTCATTTTCTCAAAATATTATTTAGGACAAAAGCATCGCCTTCAATGCAGCCTCCACTTATTATTTTAGACTGATCTTCAGCTGCAGTTTCCTAACTATGATGACTGCACAGGTCTTGCATTGATGTTAGACTGGGGTTGGTTATTGTTCATGTCTGAACCTATGAACCTGAAAGCCTTCCTAAATCTACTATTTTATAAATATCTGCAGAGCCTGTATTAGGCCAGTCCTATTTAGGCAAGATAAAAAGTAGACAGCCTGCAGCATCTAGATCACTTCTAGCATCTGTGGGGTGAGATGAAAGTAGTCTGTAGTATCTAGATTACTTCTAGCACCTGTCACAGCCCACTCAGACATTCTTCAGGTACCTTCAGATGTTACAATAAAATGGCTCATAATAATTGCTGAAAATCTACACTCTGGATGGGAAGTATTAAATTTCTTAATCTGAAGTCATGTTTTTTTCAGGTTATCGGATTAGCAAAAGTGTAGTGGTGAAATGCTTAAGGCTTATGTTCAATTTTAATGAACAGGTGTCACAATAAGTTCTTTAGAACATCTGCTGGTTCTATTGGTCTGATACTAATTAAGATTTTTAATAACTTTCACTATATGTGGCTCCACTAGAGCTTTTTATAGCTTGGCTCTTTTATAAGGTGTTGTTGTCTGGTGATTGTGTGCTGGAGTTTTTGTCCTGTGAAATTCTGTTTGTTCTTGCAAGAACAGTACTTAATGGGAAAGATACTGTGCAACGAATCAAGGAATTAAGCCTACAACTAGAAGGGATTAACAGTGTACAGATTCATTATGTGAATAAAGATTCAAAGGTAAGACTCAAAGTGGTATGTTCAAATGTTGTCATTTTCCAATGACATTATCATAATTATCATAAATAAAAATTCTTTTTGTAATGAATTTAAATGGAATCAACAAGAATGACTGATACTCCACATTTTATTTTGTCATTTCTATAGATATATCCTCAGTAGAGAGGCACAAAGCATTAATCTAATATCAGAGCAAAAATGCAAGATCCACACAGAACTGTGCACTACATCTGTTATGTTCCTATGGTATAGAAAATATCATAGAAACTGTTATACCCTCTGATGATTCTCATGTCTGCAAGCAAAGGCAATATGAGTCACTGCTCTTGGTCATTGACCAAAGCATGCTCAATGCCTTGTGTGGACAAAGCATGATGTACATGTGTAATTGTACTCAACTATAGGCAAAAGGCTTTGTGCCTCATTTTCTTGGAAGTTTGTAGGTGATATTCTACTATGATTGAATACTAGCTGGCTTGTAGCATAGCCCTTCCTTCTTCACAGCTTCCCAATCTCACTTTTGTGCAAGTCCTGACTTTTGATAATTTTTTTCCTCATTCTGATAAAACACATAAAAGGCAGAAGAAATAACTTCTGAGGCTTGTGGGGTGTCCTACTTCTCTCTGCAGGTTATCTAGTGACCCTGGTAGCATTCTGGTGCAGTGTGGTTCTTGAAAATCTCTGGGATGAAGAGATTTGTAAAAGAGCATGGAGAGTATAAATCTGCCAGCAGGTGTGCATCTCCAAATTCAAGTCAAGAGCTCCCTGTGTAAGGCAGCAAAGACACACAACAGGAGGTCGATGTCCCTTTATGCTCTAAGTGTGGAGAAGACTCTAATTATCCCAATGGCAGAAGTAACGAAAATTGTTTGGTCTTATACAACTGTTTCTGTTGAGCACTTTCTCCTGTATGTTATGCTGCAAGAGGGAACGGTGAAAGTGTAACTTAATTGGCATAGTTAATGGAAAATAACTCATATAAATTCTTTTCTATGTGTCATTGTTATGATTAGAATCAGGTTACTTCCTCAGTATTTTTTTCTCTTTCTTCTCTAACATAATTTATCCAGTCACTATCACAACCACACAAGTATTTGATTTGATAGTGAAAAACTTTGCCATTTAAGAGAATAATTTACTTAACATGACAGCAAAACTTCTAAACAACAAAAATTACTTCTATGTATCTTAGTAAGCTTAATTTTAGTTGATTAAAATCTTACAACTCTGAGTGGCCCCAGAGTAACTTATTTTTTTTCCAAAACATGGTTTTGGGAACAGTGAAACACTATATTTTGCTGGCAAATAGTTACAGGGATTTAAACCTTTAATCAAGCCCTGCTAAATACCTCAGTTTATAAATTGTTTATGAGTCAACCAAGACTTTCCACACAAATCTGTTTTACTTCAATAATAGTCTGGAACTTTTCTACACACTATTCTGTCCAGTACAATCTTCTACTGTTCAGATCTGGCTACTAGTATGGTCTGATCAAAAATAATCTTACTTCCAGAAAAGCTAAAATACTGTTGATGAATAAATCAGAGCTACAAATGTTAAATGAAAAGCGATCTCTGAAGTCTTCCTTCTTCTTCCTTTTACATGCTGTAAGGAAGAATAGGAGGCACTGACTCACTACTAGTTACCCCCAGGCTCCTGATGCATTGGTATGGCTGAGCTGAGATGTTCAGATTTTGCCATTAGCTTTGTCTAGCTGTGGTTCAAACAAGCTCCCCTCCTACCTCCTGTCTTTATCACCTAACACTTGGAGGGTTTAATTTGGCAAATCAGTCTACTGGGTCGAAGGATTTCGTCATCTTGCAAAGCAAGGCAGGCTACGTGCCTGAACACTCAGTATCGTCAGCCGGAAAGTGCATTGGGTCACACTCCTGAAGTGGTGAAACAAGTGACAAGACCTGTTTGATAAGCATTCCTGCCCTCTGGTGGTAAAACTGGGCTAAATTTAGTTATAAAATCCCTTATAAGCTAGTCAAGGAATAAAGGAACAAAATGATCAATTATTTATACTCACAGTTTCTCTAAAAAGCAGGAACCATATTCATTTACATACCTTCTGGTCGTCAAGATTCGAGATGTCTTTCCATCTTTTCTCTTTTTTTTTCTGCATTAAAGGAGATTCTCAGAGATGTTTTAAGCTTTAATTAGAAAAAAAAATAGATAAATGAATAAGAAAATCTCTACGTGAGTAAAAAAAAATGGGGATTTTTCCAGTTTTAAGACTACACAGAACCAGCTCTTAGGAGGTGTAGGAAGCTTTTAAGCAACCATCAGAAGTTGAAATTGAAAAAGAAAGGTACTTGGGCAGATAATTATACCACTTTTAAATTGCTTCCTAACAGTAACATATATTACAATATTACAATACTGAAATACAGTGAACTGATGTTCTTAATTTCATAATATTTCATAAATGATTTGGTGACTCTCTGAAAAAAAAATGGCTATAAATAATCCATGTCTTTATTCTTTAAAAACGAACTATTTAGAAAAAGAAAATGATATTTATTTAACAGCTCCCAAATGCTGGAAATTTTAAAAAAAAAAAACATAATTATTTTCAGCTAAGAGCTCTACATATCGCCACAACTCTACCTCAGATATCCAGCTTATCTACAGAATAGCTAACTTGTAGTCTTGACTAGGGCTAAATTACACTGAGCCTCATCTCTATAAACTTGTACAAACTTTGAAATAAGACAAACTCAAATCCATATGCAGATCAAGTAAAGACTTTATAGAAATTGCAGCTGACAATTTATGTGCTGTGGAGGTTCTTCTTAGATCTTGTCATAGTCAAGGATTATTTGAATAATGCTGGTACATTCAAGGGGTTATGAAAAAGGGAAAGGCCTGACCCATCAAATGCTAACAACAGATATAGAACAATGTAATAGAAAAATGAATAAATTGAGTGAACCAGCAATATATCTATCTTCATTTTACACACACACACAAATCAAAATTTCTTTCCCTTCCCTTCCCTTCCCTTCCCTTCCCTTCCCTTCCCTTCCCTTCCCTTCCCTTCCCTTCCCTTCCCTT
>JAWLRI010000192.1:218471-261306 GCA_034781795.1 Crypturellus tataupa | reverse complement strand
GGGGCAGGATCCCCTCCCTCGACCTGCTGGCAACACTCCTCCTGATGCAGCCAGGATCCCATTGGCCTTCTTGGCCATGAGGGCACATGGCTTCCTCATGGTTAACCTGTTGTCAACCAGGTCTCCCAAATCCCTCTCTGTGGAGCTGCTTTCCAGCAGGTCAACTCCTAATCTGTCCTGGTGCCTGGGGTTATCAACTTGTCCTTGTTGAACCTCATGAGGTTCCCTCTGCCCAACTCACCATCCTGTCTAGGTCTCTCTGAATGGCCGCACAGCCCTCAGGAATGTTGGCCACTCCTCCCAATTTGGTGTCATCTGCAAACTTGCTGAAGGTGCACTCTGTCCCCTAATCCAAGTCCCTGTTGAACAAGTTGAACAGCCCTGAGCCCAGTACTGACCCCAGGGGACACCACTGGCCACAAGCCTCCTGCTAGACTCGGCACCTTTTCTCACCATCAGCAGAAAGATTTTTCAGGATGCTTGGATTAGGAAATAAAAACCTACAGACTAAATTACTGACTGTAGGCCAGGTCCCTTTTCACGTTTGACAAAACATAACTATTCAAAATTTACAAGTCTAAATTAATCTTAAGAACATAATTAACCTATAATGTCCAATATAGGAAATGACACTAAAATTGAAATTAGTTTTACTATTGTCTTCTCTACAAACCTTTAAAAATTCCACAAAGATATATAAGACAAATCTTCATTTCAAGAAAGGTTTCACTTGGCAATAAATCACACACATTGATTTGTGTGCTCTTGTGAACATGTACTCCAGAGCTACAGGGTAGAGAATGCTACTGCTTCTATACTAATTGCAAAGTTCTTTAATTATCTTAAGGAGATTTTTCAGAGAACCTGTCCTAATGCAATAATCTAATGGTCTCAGCTTCAGGGCCAGAGATGTCCTACATCTGTCCAGATTATAAACTGTTAATATGTGTGTCTCTGCATGCATAAACATGCCCTCAATCCAGCCAAATTGCAGAGTTTAAGTCTGCATTGTATTTAATTTATGGGTTAAATATACAGGGCCAAATATTTGCCTTGGAGTATTCATGAATGCAATTGTACATATTTATATAAAATTAAATTTTAATCACTTCCCTTTTCATTTATTCAGGAAGGAAGGCAGGTATACTGAGAGTTGCTTTCCTTTGCCTCTTAGCAAAGTCATGAAAATGGTTTTGAATATAGTGAAAGAAAAAGCCTTGTACTTTGACAATTTTCCTGGTAAAAGTAGAGCAATATTATATATTTATATAATATTGATATATATATATATAATATATCAATATATTGTCAATCTCATTAAGTCTATAATACATACTACTATGACTTTGGTATATATATGATATATAGATTACTTTGGAAGTCCAGGTTCATTATTTTTGCTTATGAAATGTAATCAGAATAACACTTCAAATTCTCCAAGATGCCAGAGTTGTCAAAGTATTTCATATAGTATGAAACTTTCTGCTGCTTTACTGAAAGGATATGAAGGTCTTCAATAAACAGAAAATGCCTAATTTCCAAAGAATTATTATTTATTATTTATATCTATCTGTGAGCTAGCTTTATTATTATTATTAATAATAATAATTATAAAGTTATTTTCCTGAGGTTAAAAAATTGTTTGAAATACAGAGATTTTCCGCAGAAGTGTACTTTTTTCCTTCCTTCCATGCCTTTTGTAAGGCCTTTTCTAGTTTGTTTTGATTTGTATCACTATGATCTTCTTATGTACTCTGACCTTTTTATTAAGACTTCTTTCCTAATGAATAGCCACTATGATTTGCTATCACTTGTAGTATAAGCATTTGGTTTATGCCCAAGAAAAGGTAGCATTTGTGCATAGGCACAATTTTTGATCCCTTCTTTTAAACTGAACCGTGTTAATTTGATCTCTCACTAGATAAAGTAGAATATGTGATTAAAGAAACTATATGGAAATAGCTCGGGCACCATCATTTCTGGGTTTCACTATAGAATGCAATCTTCATGACAGTTTCCTTAGAGTCCCAGCTTCTGGAGTCATTAAATTTGGCTGAATTATTTGTAAAAATTGTACAGACTTCCTATGACCCTTGAGGTAGCTAAAATACCTGCAAAATCTTTTGCTTTTTAATATTACATTTTTTAAAAGTTATTTTCAGCATTCAGTATTCTGTTGCATGACTCCTGGCACTCTTTTTGACCATATAAACACAATCCTACTAGATAGCTCTAGTAAAATAATCAGAAGTGTAATGATTCACACAAGGACTTTTAAAAACTCAGTCTGTCTGGTGATAAAATAAAGCACGGATTGAGGCAAAGCAGTCAAGAACAATAACACTTTCAGACAAAAAAGAAACAAAAATCAGGAACTGTGTATATTGCCCAATGTTAGATGTACCAAAAGTTCAGGGCTACATTTCCAATGTAAAGATGCCAGTGCTGAGCAGCAATCTAAATTCTAGTAGTTGTTAAACATTAATACATCCCACCTTTCTTAGACATCTAATTGAGGTAGTTCAGTTGTTAAGAACTATATTCTTTATCTTCCTTCTTTTGGCTAAAGAGAAGAAGATAGGTATCTGGAGAAAGCACCCAGGAAAAACTTATGTCTCCTTGGGCAACTGAAACTTTTGAAATTGTAACAGAGAGTAAATGATTTATTCAAACATTCATTCTACAAACCACTATGTGGCACCGGATTATTCTTACTAAGCAATTGCCTCCAACCATGTGAGAGCAGAAGGGCAAAAGCTCCTAGTTTACCATAGGACAAAATGGGAGAGAACATCCTAACCTTTAAATTGGTTGTTTTAGTAGCAATCAGGGATGATCCTGGGAAGCAGAACTTGCCTCAAATGTCAAGAAAGATACCTGACCTTCTGAACTGCCACCTCTCATTGACTACAAAACCCATTACCTAGCTAAATTGTGTATCTCAGCATAAACGACATGCAATAAACCCAGAGCTGTATAGCAAGACAGAGATCATGCTGGCTACACATTAGATTTTATGTATAAAATATGTATAAATCCGCATTTATAAATGTATATCTATTTAATTTCTATAGATTAAAATATTTAAGAGATGTACAGGTGAACATCTCAGCTATGAAATACAAATATATAGTAGATGTTCATGCTTGGAATAAATCTACTTATGGGAAGCTGAAGAAAGAAGAGTCCTGTGTTGTTTATTAATATTTCAGATACCCATTTAGAAAATATAGAAATACGGATTTTGTGCTCTGGTGTTTATTATTTTCAGTATTTGCTATTGCAATACTTCAATACTGTCTTAATCTAACAAAAGACTTTTATCTCCATTCAAAGTCACTGACATGTCTTTAAAAACCAGATCTTTTAGGTTCTCCAGGTAAATATTTATAATAACATAGTAAAAATTAGGATTTTTAATTATTAAATTAGAGATACTACCAAAGGTTTTGAACCTGGGAAAGGATTTCAGAGGGAACCAAAAAGAACTAGATTGTGGAAATCAATGTTCAAATCATAAAGTGGAAGCAAACTGGGGATTGCACTTCTTGTCTCTGAATGAGATTTTGACAAAAATAATAAAGGAATTAGGTGAGATATTTTATAGGATGGTATGCATATGTATGAGTTCTTAGTAATTATTAATGAGTTGCTTATCCTTCTCTGAAATGCTAAAATGTTACATTAGTCCTGTCATTTCTGTATCATCCAGGCCATCAATAGTGACTTTAACGGTAATCTAAAATTACACTCCATTTTTACCCCATGACATAACTCTCCCTTTATAAAATCAAGTTTGGGAGCTATCAGCTCAGCGAAGACAATTGCTAAATCTTGTCTAAGCTGTATCTTTTCTGTTCACATTGAAGTGCTGTTAAAGTACAGTAATTTGCTGTAGTTTGATACATATCTCAAAACAGTAATTTCTGACCAACATTGTCCTGTGATTTAAGATACCAACCGACACTCGTTAGTTTCCTAGAATGGTTTTTTACTACAAAGCTTGCTCCTGTCATTTTCTTGTGCCTTTCTCCTCTTGGTCTTAAATCTAGTTTATTCTGTTTGTTATTTTCACAGCATGATGGACTGAAGTAGCCAGTGAAAATAAAATAATATTACATGTCCATAATACCAGGAAAGTTTGGGTTCATAGCCTGGTAGGCTGTTAATCTGATGGCCATCTCAATCTAAGTGCAGACATTTTTATAAATGCTTTCACAAATAATGCTATTAAGAAATGTAGTGACAAAATACTGCAGCCAAAGTATTTTGTTGCCTTTTCAATGTTTTTGTGTTCGCTATGTCAAACAGTTTCTTAACACATTAGGTATTTTGGATATTTCATGCTGACCCTCATAGAAGATAGAATGTTCTCTTTTTCCTTAGTAAAGTCTCTCTTTTTTTTTCCCTACACACATTTTAAAGATTATTGTGGTTTTGGTGCAGAGATTTCTAGCTGTTTGATTTCAGCAATTACTGATTTAAGTATGAAACAAATATTTGAGATGATGTTGCAAAGAATTTATGTAAAATAAGACTGAACCAAATTTACAGTACTGTATTTTTTTTTAATTATTATTAAGTTTTATGCCCAGACCTAATCTCTGTGATTTGATCCAGCAAGTATAATACTTACTGTTCTTACCTTCACGGTGCCACCCTGATGTCTTGCTGAGCCTGGGAGGTAGGGAATTTTCTTCCCCTTCATTTACGGATGCTCTGAGAAGCCATATTTAGTTGAAAAAGCAATGACAGAAATAATTGCATTCAACAGTGCAACAACTTAGCTTTGCAAAGGAGTAAGGAGCTCACATGAAACCTCTGTTTTCCAGACATTCAGTTTTAGCATGAGTAAATGTTCAAGTCTCTGTAAAATGAAAAACACTTCTCTACAGCCTAGTGAGAGGTAAATGTATGGAGAGGAGATGGTTTCGGAATCTCACTGCTTTGACAGTCACATGTCAAGCTATGTGTACCTGGATATGATGTTTGAGGTATACTGGTTCCAGTGGTATTAGTGTGGAGATTTTTTTATTGTGTTAATACTGTTAATGCCGTGAAAATAGAGTGTAGTTTCCTATATTAAGAGTTCGTTAACTGTCCATGTTACTGTCCATATGTAAATGATTATGCTCAATGCCCAGGCATTTTTTCCTAGAAATAGTGTTTGAAAACACATTACTTTTGTATCAAATTCCCTTAATATTATATCCATAATATCTGCCTTATAGTCTTCCACAGAATCATCATCATGGCTAGGCTTCGCAAACGAAGTTATGGCAAGGGCTTTACCCATGTTTGCTGCAAGTGCGCTGATGGCTAAAAAGACCCATGCAGGAAAGGCAAGTCCAGTTGCAAAAGGCACAGCAGAAGGTCTCCGTAGGCAGAATTGGCGAGGCACGGTGCTTTCTGCATTGTCTTTTCTCTTCGAGACTGATTCTGCGTGTGTTCTCAAAGGAAGCAGCAGCGTTATGGATGGCGCGTCTCCGTGTCTCCCGATTCAGGCCAGAGTGGCCCATTGATGGTAGTCAGTATGGCCAAAGCTGAGGTATTCTTTTTGTATCTCCTCTTTGGGGCTCTTCTCTTGTGGCGGTTGATGGCAAGTTCACCATAAAGCACAATCTTAGGGAGGCTGTGATCTTCCATCCTGCAGATGTGCCCTGCCTAGGGCAGGTAAATACATAAAAATATTCTTTATACATTTATGAAAAAAAAAAAAAGATTTTTTTTTTTAAGTAACGCATATTATTAATGCTTTATTTTCCATTTCACTGTCTTCTACTCCTTTGACAGTATGACCTTTAAAAATAGAAAAAAAAATGTGGATCTATACAATAAAATTCTGAAATAAATAGTTATATAGATTCCCCTTATTCCTGGTATGCATGAGGAAAATTCTGCTATACATACAATTCAATACGTTCCATATATTTTATTTTTCAGTATAAAATTGAACATGAAGACTCATGATTCTTTAATGGGTTGCAGTTAACTGAGATTGTGCCAGCTAATAATGCAACAATCAAAATTCCTCCTTCTTTTGAGAAAAATAAAGATGCAATCAAAACAGGCTCATGGGAATAATCAATGTTCTTCAAGGAAGCCCCTAGTAAGCCTGCAAAATATTTTGTTAATCAATGAAGCTAAACAGTTGGGAATATTAAACCTAGTAGTGATATTTGAGTTAATTTTTGTTCTGTGTTTTGTTCTGCATGGATATGTTAAACAGGACTGGTAATTTTGGACAAGGTTCTTGCCATAGCAGCACCACTCTCCTCTCATGCATAGCTTAAAAAAAGCAGTGATTAGCTGATAGGCTTAGAGCCCTTAACAGTGGGTTATATGAACTTGAGCACTGCAACCCCCTATTTTGCTTGGATAACTACCTCTCTTTTTTAGTCTATTATCATAGACTGTTCACTTCAGCACTCTCAAATTCTGTGTCAGATTGGCCACATTAGTATTGTCGTGTAATTTCTCTTTTTCCCTCCATGGCAATCAGTTTAAAAAGGAAAGAAACAGGTGTCTCATTTTGAGCACAACTTTCCCCATATTTCAGAAATTTAAGAATCCTTGTAGTTTTACTAGCAATTGGCCTTCTCTGGCTACTTAAGGAAAACAAATTCTAGGATCTATAAATTCTAGAAAATTAAGAATAATACTAAATTGAATGATGTTGAATGAGTGTAAAGAAAGAAAGAAAGAGTAAAATTTATATTTTTGGAAACTTTACAAGAACCAAGTGTAAGTAAACAAGAAGATTGAGAATTTCAATTTTAAGATTCAAAATTACCCATAAGGAAAAATTACAAATACATCTCTTACTCATACTTTGATACCCTCCATGAATAACCATTTTCAAAAAAAAAAATCACTTGTTATCAAAATAGTTTCCTTACAAATGCAAATGATATCTTTCAAATCATTAAGGTTTCTCAGCCTCCTCCTTTCAATTGAAATATTATTTTACTCGCACCAGCTAAACCTTGTGGTATTGCAGGAATATATGTATTAAAAAAAATGAAATCTGTGCATAATTCTCTATCAGCATGGTTAAAGTAAACAAAGTGACATTTTTTTGTAATAGACTATATCTTTATTGATGTGTTACTTAGATAAGTAATACAATATTATTGCAACCTTTGTTTGTATGAGGGAGACTATTTTACTAATATTTTAAATAATCACCTGTCTCTGCTAACTCAAAAGAATCATAATACAGAGCAGCAATGCTTTTAAGTCACATTTTGCATTCACTGAACTAGAATTCACCAAACTATCATGTTCATCTCCACGAATGAATGTATATTGTCTTGAATGAATAAATGTTTCTATCTGATACTGATTCTTAACCAAGATTTTTTTTTTCAACAAATATTCAAATCCTTTAATTCTACCATGTTGTTGATATGGTAGTTCATTTTCCTACTATTCCATCTTCAAAACTTAGTTTTTAAACATTTTATTCAATTCTAAACCGTTTTTTACGTTTCTAAGGTTCTTTAAATTTTTATTATTCCCTCCACTCAATTTACTTCACAGATATAGAGGCAATGAACTCATACTAAAATGTTTAACTAATATGATTTTGATTTGTTCATTATCATTCTAGATTGCCAGCTAACCATTTTGCAATATAAAAATAACATTATATGTTCTCTTTTGTGTTTTTTGTGTTTTGAGTGTTTAAAGCAAAAATACTGTAACTAAACATGAACCCATGTGGAAAAACAGATTTTTTTTTGTAATTGAAAACTTGAACTATAGGTCTAAATGGACTTGAATCTTTTGTATAAGTAAATGTGAAACCTAACCTTGGGTCTGTTAATATCTCAGTCTCTCCTTACTAAGTGATATTACTAAAAGACCATATACACACTTTATTAAATTAATATGAAATTAATGTGCAGTATACAGACCCCATAATCAGAAACGCAGTTCTAACAGATGGGACTGAGAGCTTGCAATACTCATCACACTAGTGCTTAGGTCATGGTGACATGAGAGGAAGGATGATCTGGGCTCAGATTTTGTCCAGGCAGACAAGTACTTCAGGTAAACAGCTTTTTTGCCTGTAACCTGGAAAAAAAGCCAGATGAAGGCAGTAGGGTGATGAAGGCTTTCAGGATCATTTGACAAACTCCTACTTTTTAAAGCAATGTTGTGGTGTCTCCTGGAAGAGTCTGATGACACATACATGTAGGGTATTTTGGTAGTCTGAATCTTTCCTGATCCAGGATATAGGCAATATAAAAAATGGTAAGAACAAAGTGGGTAAGGCAAATTAAGACATAATGGTCTATAAAAATACTTCTGGGAAATTAACACAGCTCATGATTTAATGTCTTTTCCAACAGAATTTTTGAAAGGCCAAAGCAACAGTTCTGAATTGTCTAATTTGACTAAATTTTGTCAGTTACCTAAAGCAAGTAAAATGCTTTATGTGATCATCCAGATGAGACATTACCTCAGTGACGGATATTAGACCCTGCAACTAATGGGACCTTTGGTGAACAATCACCTTTTCCATTCAACTCTGAGATAAAATTATAAGCAAGGTTATGTCTATAATACTAAAAAATATGATCATTTTCTGGTTCAGAGGCCAAGCATACACAGTTCACATGTGCCTGTTGAAACATTTTACTCTGGAAAGATGGTGGCTGCATTCCAATTGCCTTGCTGGAAGTGTCCCTGTCTCGAACTGTGCCCAGTACTTTCGAATAGGCTAAGCAATGCTAAAAAAAAACAAATTGTGACAGCAGGTGTCCTAACAATTAAACAGCATATCATGCCATTGCTCAAAACTGTGTTTTATTTACTAGTATACGTATAGTGAATTAGTTCATTGACTTCATTCTTCATTTATGGCCATGTTATGGTTAACTATATGCTTCACTTCTAAAATATATTTGGTGGTCTTAACCAAAATCACCTCTTTTTTTTTTTTTTTTTTTTGTTCCTTAACTTGCTTCAAAGTCCAGTTAGATCATCTAGTCTGACCTCCTGTATATCAAACAATTACATTTCACCTGACTGTTCCTGTACCAAATTCTATTAACTTCCACTTTTCTAAAGTAAATCTTTTCTAAAGGCATTCAGTCTTGATCTGAAGATATGTGAAGATACTATACAACTTGCTGTTTAGATTTAACAGAAAAATCATTCTCCCTCTTAAGAACTTGTGCTTTGCTATTCATTTGAATATGCCTTGATTCAATTTCTAGCCAAAAGTTTCTATGCTTTATTCCACCGTATTAGACATCAGGCATCTGCCTTTAGCATCAGGTAGTACTTTTCTCATGCATATAGATATGCAAAGCAGCTAAATAATCACCTATAAAATAATCACGTTTTGGCACACTTGAGGTATCCAGAGCAGATGTCACCTTTCCCGATGATTAGTGATGGGTAGGAAAGTAGTTCATCCTACACAGTAGGAATATATTATCTTTCTTCTCCAACACAGTTCAGCAATACACATTTCTATTTTTCTTTCTTTTTTTTTTTTTCTTCAAATGAACTTTATCTAGAAATGAATTCCAACCAAACCTATGTTGGGATATTTTGATGAGAGAGACAGATATCAAAATGGTTGTTTTTTCCTTTTGTATTATCCATTTTATTGCAGAATAAGTGCGATAGGGGCATTCTCTTTTGTGTCCTCGAGACTGGTTCCAATGTACTGTTATATTTTGGAAATGTGCTGGATACACTGTTGAGATTGCTGTATTCTTATTTCTCCCTGGCATCATTATCAAAGCGGTTTTTTTTTCTCCATAGGATGTATAAAACCTCTCCTATTATCAAGATATGTGATGATTATTTTTGCTTCTGAGTCTAAATATATAAAAAAGTAGAAGATAGAAAAGATGCAAATAGAGGAATAACTGAGCATGAAGGTCTTTCAGTAAAGCAGGGGAATCAAGAAATAGGCTACGTATCACTTGGTCCATGGAGAGGCGAAGCAAGCAAAGACTCCATGTCTAAATCTCTGCCTCTTGATCAGTCAGGCTGGTAGACACCATCATTTTCTATGCTCCTGATCTCTGAATTTTCTGGAAGACCATTTACGTAACCAACCTAGAACAGAAAAGGAGACATTTTACTGAGAGAAAAATGGAGTTCTCACAAAATGGAACTTTTCTAGTTAAACACATCACTTGAAAGAAAAATATCTTGCCTTTTCATTGGCAGAGGTTCCCATCTCACAGCCAGGCAATGTTGCACATACAGATCAGAGGTACATGTGCAAATCCATACTTTAAAGCTTGATCAGATCCTTCAAAAGGAATGAAAAAATATCCCTTAAGCTTTGGTACCCCTTCTTCAGCATAGCTTTATTTCTGTCTGTGTAAGCTGTGATTTCAATTTTAGTATACACATTTCTTCACTCAGGTCATTTTCCAGTACAAGCACATGACAACTGGAATGCTAAAATTTCAACAGAATTTTGTGATTTATGGAAGGAATATCCTTTTTTTTTTTTTTTTTTTTTTTTTTTTTTTTTTTTTTTTTACTGTCAAATGATTTATTATTCCAAAATATTTTCAAATTCTTGTGAAAAAAATAACTTTAAAAGAAAATGACCTTTCTGAGCCAAAATAGCATAGTCTATGCCTCGTTTCTGAATGCTATGACAGGAAAATGGAAAGATGGAGTATTTTTCTTCATCTATAACAGTCTGAGTAATACTAGGACATATGATGAAAATATGAATAATATTTTCCCAGAAGCCATTTTCTTCTGATGCATAATGTTCTATTTTCCTTTAAAATGCGTTAAGTTACTTTTACAGGGAAAAATCAAAGAAATGAGAACGAGACTTAGGTTACCATTTTAAAAATGGAGTGGGTTTTAGCAACTTAAACTTTGAGTCCCATTTATTCTGGTGCTAAGGAATTGTTTTAAAACATAACAAAATAAAACACGACATTAAAATCAACTAAAAACATATAAAATATTTTTCCTGTACATTTACTCCTACACACGGAGTAGGAGTGACACATTCTGAGTTGACAGAGAAAAACAAAGCTAAAAATATAATGAAAATAATGTGACAGTAAATTTAAAATGATCTCTTGGTTCATATGATGATAAGGCAACATATAAATATGCTATTGAGTTTACAATAAGACTAAAATAAAATAATCATGCTGTTCAATAAATAAAGATTTAAATTTGAATTACTTTTATAGAAATAATGACATCCTCTTTCTGGAAGCAAAGATCACAACTGTCCTGCCAAACTGAATAAGTTAACATTTATGCATATATCTTCTTAACCTTGACTCATTTCAATATTGTATCAGAACTCTTTTTTTTTTTTTCCTGCATTTTGTCTGCATTAAAATGTGTAAGGTGGTGAACACGGTGGTCTTCCCTGTATGTGAGTCAGAAACATCAGGGACCTAATTCCCTGAACGCTTTGCAGAAATTGTTGTCAATGTTTTTTGAGCAAGAGGTTGTTTCCTGGGGAGTTTCAAACCACTGCCTACCTCTGCATCGATTGAAGTTGCTTTCTACATGGACCACAAGTTCTAGTTAGGTAGGTACTTTTTTTCAATTTGTCCAATAAATTTAAGAATGCAAGACATTCCTTCCCCAAGCACCTGACACTCCTTGGCATTCAGGGAATGCTAGACCCTAAAGATAGATTTAAAGAGGTATGTGTATGTACATATGTATGTATACATATATATATATATATGTATATGTATACATCGTATATAGATAAGATGAACATTAATAGTTTGTTTTTTCTATATCTTCCATTACAACTTCCTTTACTTCCAGCAAACACAAGAAGAAACTCATGACTAGTGAAAATGGAAACAATTTGTATCGAACCAAGGGTTCAGTGATAAAGAAAATATGCCTATAAACATAGAATATGCAAGCAGGTATGCATCAGCATCTCCTGATGTTTTTTGCACTCATAGGAAATAGTAGGCAATTTAAAAAACAAAAGAAAGCTTAATTCTTCATTAAGCCACAGGGACACAATAGGAATGTGAAACAAGAAAAGAAGTAACGTGAGGCCTTGGGGGATGCTGATACGCATTGCACTGTGTGCAGCCACCACTAAGACACAGACACAACTGAAAGTTGGCAGGAGGCTCTCAGATCACAGCCAGCTCCTTACAACTAGACTCAGCTTTCAGGTGAACTCTCTCCTTTAGATACTGACACCTGGCAAGGGATGTGGATTATAATTTCCTAGAGACCGGCAAGGGATGTGGATTATAATTTCCTAGAGACCTGATTATTTCATGTATGTAGTGCAAGAAGGATCTGTGTTACATTTTAAGATTTATCTGAACAGAAATATAGCAATATTCCCTACACTTGCTCACTCTCAGTGAGGGTGTCACATAACATTTACCAAAGCAGCCTATGCTTTCTACCTTAAGCTCCTTCTTCTTCCTCTTCCTTCTGCTCTCACCATCTTTTGAGGAGGTCTGCAATAAAAGTATTTCTTTAATTCATAATTCACAAGTAGAATAATATGTTTATCTAATTGTTTACTGTTAAAGACTATATGTCTTCTTTTATGAGTGAACTGTAGGTTTGTACTAACATTATGTCAGTAATATTGATAAATCGGTCCATCTGTGAAATCCAAATGCAAAATAAAATTTAAACAATTTCGCTGCTAACTTGTTTTAGATTGATGCTTCCAGCTTTTGATGCACTCGTGCTGCCCACTAGTGGACACTTGAAATCAGTACTTAATTCTTGATGTTGAATGGTTTTGACTATTAATCAAATTTTTTTTGGCCAGATGATTTTAGGTAAATATTTTTTATTTTTATTATATATTTTACATTCATTCATCACCAAATTCAATTATTTTATCCCTTAAATTGTTCCCTGAGTGAGAGAGCTTAAAGAGAATAGAGTCATGGGCAAAAAGGATCAATGTTCATTTTTCACCGAGGACACTGATTCTAAGAATAAGTATATGCATAACCTAAACCAAGAGACAATTTCTTTTCTGGAAAATTGTGATTAAGGGCTTATTAAAGAGCTCTGTTATAGATGATTCAATTGTGGTGCACCATCAAACACCATTGCTTCTTGAGGACTTTCAGTAATTGGAAAAAGTATGGTCATCTTACCATGGCCATGATAATCTTATAAATCTATCAGCAAATAAGAAGCGTTGAAGAAAACAGACTGACAAAAATGTCTGTTCTGTATTCCTTACTCTTTTGTGTGACAGATTATGGAGTTTTAATCTATGCACTTGACAGCCGTGAAGGTTTCGAGTAGCTATTACAGCGTTGTTGCTGCAATCCAAGTTTCTCTTTATGCTGTTTCTACGTTATTATCTAATATAAAGTGGGTTTTTTTAATAATTACCTATGACTGCCATTTTGATTTACCCTATGATAACTCATCTAAACTCACCTCAGACCAGGCCTAAACCAATCTGAAAAAACTCCTAAAGCTGTGCTCTAGAAGATAGCTATGTATTGCAATTTGTTGTACTTCTTTTACCTATGGTTTTCTGGTTGCAAGAGCCTCTTGTGCAAAAGGTGACTATAAAAAGCAAGTTTATATAAGCTGCAAATCATTCTCAGGTCAGCTGATGAACAAGAATGTTCAAAAGTGAACTACATTTCCAAGGATAATGTTTAAATTTCCAAAACTGAAAAAGAAAACAAAAAGAAAAAATACTGCTAGGGCAACTCAGATGTTAAATGTTGCATGCACATAGTCATTTTCAGAAAGTGCCAAAATAGACTAGCTATAGGAATAGCTATAAGCAATTCCTTGCAGAGACAAGCTGCCCTGGGGAATGTGCACTCTGGAAAAATGAGAAGTCACTATTGGAGTAATATTACATTACTTATTAGGATGCGGAGAAATTAAACCCAAGAAACTAATTAGAAGAGCTAATCCTGAAAGACTCATTTCAGTATAATATAGCAACCTGGATCCAACATTAGGCATATGTGTAGTAACACTGAACTCTCTCATACTTAGATGTAGATATGTGATAAGTGAATTGAGTTAACTTTATATTCCTAATGTTTATGTGGATCAACTTGATTTCACAGCTCCTATTTCTTATCTTTCTGGTACAGAATATAACTTGCATTTCTTTCCTGTCTTGGAGTAAGAATCTTGACATTTTTCCAGAAACATCATTGAAGTGGTAATATTTGTCCTATCAAAGTGTGGTAAAGACAGGAAGATCATTTGGCCAATGTAGTCTTTTTTATTATAGTCAGTTCCTTCAGATTGTTTCTCTAAAAGAAGACCTTCTTTGACACCAGACTTTTGTCATATCATAGTGATACATTTCTGTCTTGGATTATTCTATAGTCTTCCAAAACTTATGGATTCAAAGTGAGCCTCTAATCAGATCATTTGCACACAGAACTCCTTTGGATTTTATTGAGAAAAGTTGTAGTTTCCTCAGGCCTGGCAAATGCCATCTATTGAACCTTTCTGCCCTTCATTATCTATTAAGAACCAGAGCTTGTAAAAAGGCAGGCATGTAGAAATTATTAGAAAATCTCAAGGCATATGGTGCTCATTCAATAAAGTCTAAAGAATATATTAGAGGTGTTCATCTGCAAACCATCATAAATAGGTTCACCACCCTCAATAATATAATCCTTAGCAACATCTAGTAGGTTTCTTGGAGAGATATTATTTTGCAGCTTAACAAGGATGCTTGATATATTGCCTAAATTAGGCAGCATATTAAAAAGTAATATCAGGACAATTTTCCACAATTATACTTTTAATTGGAGAACCGATCTTACCTTGTCTGCAAGATGCTATTTTGTATTGGTTGTGTAACTTAGTTACAGCTGGCAGTGAAATCAGTTAGCCAGTTAATAATCATCATGCACAAATAAGCAAAGAAAGCTGTGGTAATCAAAGTAACATGGACATGGTAACGTAGCTGTGGTGGACTTGGCTTCCTTCCTCATTGATTGCAACACCTCTCTTTTCCTAGGCACTGACCACCTTGCGTACAGGCCAATAGCAGCACAGCACACAAGTTTTTCAAGCCTTGGTCTGTAGTAGCTACAGCCAACCTTACTCATTGTCACTTCTACTGAGTTTCTTAAGTCAAAGAGAAGATGTGATGGAAAACTGAGAAACTAAATGATACTCAGTTTGTGTTTATTACTATTTTGGATAGGAGGGAAGAAACTTGGAAGATGTTATGATAGGGCAGAGATTTCCCTACCTAGAAAGCCATCCTCAGTGGACACTATAATCTCTAAAGAACAGAGGTAACAGACTCTTCAAAAACTGTTTCTAATGTGGACACTAAGGAGATGTAAAAAGCTTTAACAAAGTAGAGTCTCATTTTCCTTCCTTCCAACTACGATTTATTTCATTTCTATGTTTGAGTAAATAAAACTGCATGAAAAAAAATATATAAAACAAGAAGGGATAGGACAAAGATCACTGGGGCATGAACTCTAAAAAGAGCTTTATCAGTGTTAGCTTTGGATGAATCACGCAATTTATCCACTCATTCCCATTCTAGGAGGATCAGAGTAACTCCTCCAACTTTGCTCATTCTCCTTAAAACCTAACTTATTGAAAGTCCTGCAAAACTAGTAGAGTAAAATTCTTAGTCTTACTTACCCTACTTTGAAATATTCCATAATATTTTAAAGAATGTCTGCCAGCTTCCTGAACTTTGTTTGGGTAAAGAAAATAAAATATAAAGCTACTCTGGCAGACTCCTTGCTCAGTTTTGTGTTTGGAAACATTCGGGTAGGGAAGGAAATATCTGATCTATCCTAGTTATTGCACCAAGTTGCTGGTATTGGGGAAGACAGAATGATACAGTATGAAGCCTACCAATTAAATGCTTGGATGTGGTATGCCCTTTCACATGATGAGAGTATCTCCCATACCTTTGAGCTTATTTCACCTCTGTTACTCTATTTTGTGATGCCTAACTGAATCAGCATAACTTGACAGAAGATTGAGTGCAGAGAAAAAACTCAATTATTCTTTCAGAAGATGAAAAATAATGGTGGGAAGAGAGGAATTTCATCCAGTTAAAGGACATATGACATTATGTAGCAGAGTATTTGTAAGCTAAATTTCCAGGTACTGCATTGATGACCTGGACCTTCATAACTTACTTCATATCTATTAGGCTAGGCAAGTGTTTCCAAAAAACATGAGCAAGACTGATTTCCATGCTGACTGTAGTCATAGAGTAATACAGTACAAGTGTAAGTCAAAAAAACGGTCAAAAACTGGAAGGAGAAATTAAGTGTGTCCTATGTGTTTGTGATTATGTTACTCATAACATTTGTAATGATAAACCAAATGTTAATGTATTTCTGTTTTGAGTAAAAATACCATAGAACATATTAAATTGATATAAATACATATGTAGCATTCATATATCTTTTCTCACAGTGAAGTGAAAACTCTGTAGGGCATGTTGTGCCTAATTAATTTTATGGATTTTGCTGGATAAGGCTTGATGTATTTGCTGAACTCAATATTTAATAAAACTTGTTCTGCCTGTTTGATGACACAAGATGCCATTTTATTGGTTTGTGTAGATTGTTGTCTATGCTTCTTTAATGGTTCAATAAAACCTTTGCTATAGAAATGATTTCCTCATGGGAAATGCTTGAGCAAACACAAACCTTATTAAAATCACTAATATATTTAAATGGAAACTTCTCAACACTGACTTCAGATCGTCTGCCTAGCAATAGCAAGGGAACCTGTTTCTTTTGTTTGTTTGTTTGTTTTTGGATTTTGTACTTTTAAATTAATCTGTGGAACATCAGTGAAAGAAAAAAAACAAACAAAACAAACAACAACAACAACAACAAAAAAAAACTCCAGCAGGAATGGAGGATATTTCTACTGCCTAAATTTGCCTTCTGTTTTCTTTTTGCCTCCTGTTTCTGTTGTATGTTAGACATTGTATTGCAGACATCCAAGACATTCAATAGGATTGGATTAGTTAATCTTTGTGGGATTGAATTTGGAATCACAGCATGGGGTATTTGAAGGCTATTACAGCTTACAGAAGAAAATAAGCACTTCTAGTGTAGAAAGCCTTTAACCTTCTAAGACAAAAATCTTAGAATGAAATGAATTACGCTCTTGATGTTCTTATTCTCTTTATGGAATACGAAGTGCAAGTGAAATGATTAGAACTTAAGGACTAAAAGGTGGATGCTTAAATTAGCATTGGTATACCCAACCTTTTGATCCAGCATATCTTTCATTAGTATATTTTTAAACCTAAATACCTATCTAACATGAGACGTTATTTTTTTATTTCATACTTGCTAGAATGGTCCCACCTTTGTGTGTGCCTATTTTATACAACTTCGAGAATTCTTTGCCTTCAGGGAAGTCCTTCAGCAATCATAGTAGTTTTGATGAGATCTTTGATTTGACAGCTCTAGAAACAGGACAAGCTGAGTTTTTATGTATTTTATGTATTTTATGTACGCTATTTTATTCTTGGAAGATTGCAACATCAATCCATGTGGCTTGAAATAAACCCAAAGTGTATTATGAGACCTCATTTGCTATATTTTAACAAGACTACATTTGCTTTTCATATCAGTCTGTACAATACAGGTAGACTTACCAGTTTCATTCCTTGATCTAAATTAATACATTTATTTTCATATCTCTTCATATCTCTTCATATCTCTTCAGTGTTATTTTTAATGACTTTGGATTTTGCACAATAGTTAGAACAGCCACTCCCTCATCTCACTGCTTGTCTCAAGCCACAATATTTGTCTCAATAAAAATATAGAAATGTTTTTAGGTTGATCATTTAGGCCTTGCACATTCCCTTCTCCTCACCCTGTCACCTACAAGCTTACAGCACACACCATCTCCACGTCTTAGTTGCACTCCTCTGATTTGAATCCAAAGGCTTGTCACTGCTTTGCCTTCTTGAAAAAGTTATAATTACTGGTTCCTGTCCTTCCCCAGTGAGAGAGTGGAAGGAAGTGGGCAGTGCTTTGTTTTTATTGCAGATTCATCTCTCTCTCAATTACTCTCTGTTTTGGTTGTGCTATTTTAGTAGATGGAGAAAAAAAATGGTCTCAGTATCACCATAGCTAATGCCTAACTGTTCTGAGGAAATAGAGACAGGTGACTGCTAGTTCGGAGCTATTGTCTGATCTGTTAGGAACTGTAAAAGCCAATAGATGTCTACGGTGGGGAAAACTTTAAGGCAAATCAGTGGCGGGAGACCGCTGTGAAGATTACATTAGGCAGAGGGGTTTTTTTTCTGGGTCTGTGTGAGATAGACATAGGTTTTGGTATAAAATTTCTATATACAGAAAAAAAGTGGTGAGAAATCAATTATTTCACAAAGGGGATAGACTAGTAAAAGTCTCTAGGCATTTGTAACTGTTTCCCCAAGCGTTCATGTGAGGAAGCAAGAAGATGAACTCTAACCTGGAGTCATGGGTTCTCTCTGGTAGCAAGAGTTTTTGTTAGGGGAACTGAAAGGAATGCAGATCAGGCCACTGTTTTCGCAGGTAACACCAACAAGGTCAAAGTGGATAAGATGATTTATGGAATTGTTAGTAACCCCTGTGTGATTAGGAATTGCACTTCTCTTTTCTCTTTCCTTTTTTTTTCTCTACTGTGACTTCTCAATTTATCTTTTCTCACTTAACGTTAGGCTGAAAACACCATGCTGAAGGTACTTGTACCAGGAACGCATAGCATGTACACTAACAAAAGATTGAATACCTCCCTTTCAATTAACATGATTTATAAGGGTTGAAACTAAAACAATGCAGCTGTAGTTTTTGTACTTTTTGTACTTTTCTCATTATTGAATACTTTTACTGAGTCACCTTTCTTATTTTCCTGGTTAACTTTGGTGAATTTCAGAAAAATGGTAAAACCATATGGAATAAAATTTCTTCGAGGTCTAAATCTATTTCTGAAGCTGGTCTTCACTCTATCGTTAGTAGGACAGCATTTTCAAGAGAAAATTAAATAAGTTTATTAAAGATGAGATAAAAGACGAAGATAAATTACAAGGTAGTTTTTTTTTCCTGAATTTTTTGTTTCATTTGAGGTCTCACAGATGTTAAAAATTAATAGCTATTAATAGCTACTGATGTTGCTGGTTTGTTTTAAAAAATAGTCGTCTTCTAAACTATCATATTTCCTACTTTAAGAAAGCACACTCAGGTAGAAATACTTCCAGACCTCCTCCAGACAGCACAGCATACAACTAACAAAAGATTTTAGTGTCTCTGTTTCTGGAACAGCCTCCTGTCAAGATACTGGGTATTTTCAGGCATCCATACCTGTCCAACTGGCAAGATATCTCTCTGCCGCATACCATGGTTTGTCTTCCAGACCTCTATCTGCAAGTTTTTACAAGCTTTTAGAACATTAAAATAAGTATACAGAAGACTGAGAATCCTGAATGTTACTAGGGTATTTGCAGCTTGATTTGGACAATAAGACAGAGACAATAAAGATGTGATTCAGCTGTCTAAAAAGAAAAAAAAAAAGTGTCTTAAATACCATTTTAGGTAGGCTAGGGTTTCATATGGCCCTAGTAGACAAAATATAGACCTATAGGAAGCCCATATTTTCTGGAACAATAGCTGAAGATGAGAAACAAATTATACACTGTCTAAAATTACAACAGATAGCGTTCCTGAGCAAGGGAATTAAGCAAGTCAGTAAAGTCAAGATGAAGATACAGCTGGTGAGCTGAAAGCAGCAGGATTTGGCTGCCTAAATGGAGATGACCTAGAATACCTCAGACAGCTGCACAGGGCTTATAATATGTTGTAAGAAGAGCCTGCTCTTCTGAAGCAACATTTCGAGTTTAAAAGATGGCACAAAATTTCCCAGATAACACTGAAAGTCCATGTTTAAGCAAGAGAATTCTTCAGTTATCTGCTTTGGAGGAAGAGGAATCACCCCTAAACTCACAAGTAGGCACCTACATATAAACACTTGATTTTTGTTGTCTTAATCTGGAGGTATCATCTACCTCTTTTGCATCAAGCCCAATTGCTCTTGCAAAGTGCATGGCCTAATGCCTCTATGGTCAGAGAAACCATAGAGTCTTTAACAGGTGTGCAAAGTCAATACCTATTGGTATTATTCATCTCTCTTGGTCTCACGTTATAGCCATTTATTTATTTATTTATTTGCCCGTGAACTCTGTATTTCTCCATTATGATTTCAGTTGGGTCATTTTGAGCTTGTGAAACCTAAAATAAAGCTTTTTATCAGCAGGACAGAATCCCTCTGCTCCTTTTTTTTTGAAGTTTTTTTGAACACAAAGAAAAATGAAAAAATTTCCTTTCACAGCAATTTGATAGTAGTACTTAAATCATACACTGTTGAGGTGTTCAAGCAGGCTGCACCTGTTTGAAATGCTGCCTCTGTTGTTGTTGATCATATAATATTGTGGGCAAATTGCCTATGCATTTTTGGCCTTTCTTTTCAATTTCCTCCCTTGAAAATTAAGACATAAAGCAGTAAGAAAATAAAATACACAATTCACCCTCCCTCCAATTTCACATGCATAATAAGCTGACTTTTGTTCTTGCTTATCCTTTTGTGACTCTGCAAAAAGCAATGAGCTCAGCTGGCAGGAGGGAATTATTTGCTGCTCATGCAAAATGCTGTAGGTCACAAAAGACACTTTCTGTAAAACCTGCTTAAATGAAAGAAACCTAGAGCAATATTTACACACTTTTGTTATCATGAATATTTTGTAAATCTATTGTTTGGAGCATGGTGCAACTGATTTTAAAGTTGATATACCTATCATGACTAAAATAGAAATTTCCAATTGTAGTAGAAAAATGTTTTAATGTTATTTAGGTATTCTTTCTTGTCTGAATAGCACTGTTAGATTTTGGAACATCTTATACATACCACTTAACCATAATTTCTAATTGCTTTACAATATTTGTACACTATATTTATTCTTATGAAGATAACCAGATTTTTTGATCAGCTGTGGTTTCTTTGGTACATAAAGTAAGTATGTCATACTTTGCAGTCTGTCAGCTGTCAGCTGAAACAGAGAAAAACAAGGATGACACTCATTTCTTTTATCTTCAGACTTCCAGAATCTGTTCAAGTTATTAGCTTGGTCTTCATCAACAACACATAGGAAGAAACAGACTCAGAAACCTCCCACTCCAAGAGAGAAAGCCAAGAGGTTTAGCTTGCTGCCTTTCATCCTTTTGCAAATACGCTTGGATGTATAACTGCAGCATGAAAGAAATTTAACTAAAAATAATTTGTTTGAAGGTTTCCTATGGTGTGAATATTGGGAACTTCTTCCAATGATAACGTCCCAATACTAGCCATACTCATCGACTCTCTCAATTCATTTTTGCCTACCTGCTCACTAATATGGGAACAAATAAAAATAGTTAAGATAAAACCTACCCAAACGGAGAGTTCCCCAACGCATATAGAAAGAAAGAAATTGAGATACAAAGTCATATATCCCAAATCTCTAGCTAATGTTTTGCTGTCCAACCCTGAATGTATAGACTAGAGTATTGAATAAGTATTATCATACTCTGCTGCCTTTCTTTTTGGCTTTTAATCTTTTATCTCAGAAAAATTATAAAGGCTTTCATTGAAAGAACTACTTGTTTACTGAAAATCACTGAGAAAAAGCCAGTTTCATAATATTATCAATTGTGTAAAAATATAATACTTGCAGATTACATGCTTCTATCTTCCCTGTTAAATTGATGCACATTCAAGATATAACTACTTAGGAACTTAGATGTAGCCTAAGTTTCTGATCAGCACTACTCCCCCTTTATTCCAACTGTTGCCAGTTTTGTTGTACTAGGCTTTTATGTGGCTAAGAAAAAAAGATGCCTCCAGCTGAAAATCATTCTACAAAATATATATTTTTCAGCTGGGTCAATACCTCATCTCATTACTTAGGGGTCTACATTGGCTAAAAGGACAGGAAACAAGAAGCATTACGTTCAAAACTGGACCCAAACCTTTCAGTTGGAGCTACAAATATGACTACCGTGTGACCATGGCTTCACACTGTGGATGCGACTGTGCTCAGGGCTCCAGAAGAGAAACCCATACGAGATGATCAACACTCATTCTGTATATGGTATAACTGAATGCCTGGAATGCCCTTCTGTTTAGGGATTCCTAGTAATCAGCTTAGTGTTTTTCCTGCGAAAATCATATTACTTTTTTTTTTTTTTTTAATGGAACCATATTCCCATATGAAGCTGCCATATTAATACAAAAGGAGAAGCAAAAATTTTCTAATGGTGCTTTTTCATGATTTCATTATAGTATACATTTCATCTGATTCATTTCCTGTTGCTGACATTGAAGACATGATTGCTGACCTGAGCGGGAGTGAGATTAGGCTTTGATGATGCAGGCATATATTCCGTCACAGCCATGTGACTGAAGACAATATTAAAGGAAAGAAATATAAACAATGCTTGTCCTATATTATCCTTTAGCAATCTATCTTAGGGCAGAAAAAGTATTTTTAGGAAAACACATTGTGCAAACTAATTTGTGAAAACATTTTTTTTTCTTTTAGAGAACGGAGATCGCATTACAAACAGTAATGGATTGTATAAACTTGGGCTTTGCCCTTGGTAGAAAGATCACAAAATGTTGAGAGTAGGAAACCGATTCTTTTCCTCAAAGCTGTTCCTCTTTACTGGATTTATAAATGACTGAATCCCAATGGATCTGTATCCATGACAAAACTAACCCTGGTGCTATTTCACTTGGATATCACAAAACAAAAAAATAAGCTGAGAAGACTCATGCAGTGACAAGTAGGGAAGCTGTGCTTTAGCATTTTGTCTAGTGATATACATCATTGTCTTAACAGTATAAATGATGGAGTATAACTTTGTGAGTCATATGCTTAAGGATCAGAACAAAATAACTACCAGTAGTAGAAAATATTTGTGTTTAGGTACAATCTGTTTTCCCCTCACTCCTAATCCCTCTCTCCAAAGTTTCATGATCAATTTATTTAGTAATCTTCATGAACAAACATTTTTTTACAATGTGAATATTTGATAAATAATAGCATAACATTGCTCTGTATTTAATATTAGAGATATGGACATCTGCACGACAAATTAAAATGGGATACATCTGTGTTCAGATCCTGGCCAGATGTTGGTCTGCAGAACCTTCTCCCTCAGGACACCCTGTTTCAGTGCTCCTCTCTTCAAGGACACAGCATGAGGTGAAACCTTTGGGACCACTGAGCAGGACAGACTAAATAGAAAATCAAATCAGAAGCAAGTGAGACTTTTCTTGTTTCACAGGCATCTCTGAACGAGTATTTGTGGAAGAATATATAGCCATTTTGTTTTGTTTTATTTGAATATATTTGCACTTTTACTACTGGAAGCTGAGTACTTAATTTAAATACATTAAATACATCACCATCGCTTTAAGATGAAAAATATTTGATAACGTTCATTTAAAATATCATGATCTCAATACTACCTTCTTTCAGCCATGGAATCCAGGGAGAATGCACACAGAACTAGTAAAAGAATCAAGTAAATAAATGGACTGAAAAGTCAGACGGCTATCAATCACACCTGTTGTCATATACGGCAAAAAAAATTCCTTCTGGACTACCTGTGCAACTGTTAGTTTGGTCCTTTGAGACAAGCATGTAAAGAAGTACAGCCACAAGTCAGATAATATCATATCCTCATTTAACTGAGAGATATGGCTCAGTGGAACTACCAGAACTAAAGACAGGAAACAAATCTTTATCTAAACAGGAACAAAAGGGGAGATAGCAAGAGAGAATATATCAGGATGGTAAAATGGCACAGAGAAAGCAGTAGGGATAAAATATTCTCTCTAGGAACAAAAGAAATGAAAGAATCTGCTAAGTGAATTTTCATTTATGAAAATATTTTGTACTGCTTTAGACTTCATTGTTCTTATATAGATCCTTCTGTATGTTCACAAATGTCATTTGGATGAATAGTTAACACAAAATCCATAGCTGTGGGATGTTGCTATCATAAAAGAAATGAAATTGCTCATGTGTTGACTCACATTATCTCACCTAGTATCATACTTTTTTTTTTTTTTAATTGCAGAAAGTCCATGCAGAAAGCAACTAATCTATTTCTTTAGAAGAGCCTGGTATAAAGTGTTTAGCAGTCCAACCAAATGCAGTTGACAATTCCATACTTTGATAATCCTTTGTTCATGTTTTCACAACATCTTCATGCCGTCAGTGATACTCTCATTATGTCACCTAAGTAGTGAATTATTTACATGTTTTAAAAATACAAAAAGAAAACTCAGCATGTGAAAATCAAATATTCAGACCTAAGGCAGTGATCTGTACAAAGTCAGCAAAAAGTAGTATGAGATGATGCAAGGCATACAGGTACTTCTGTTGGAATTTTATAGATTCTTCTGTGTGTGATCACAACTTTTGTCACTTTTATCACTCTCTTTTCCCCATAAAAAACATTTGAAAGCACTTTGACTCCCATAAGCTCATCTCAGACATTTAGAGCAATGCTGGAGACATTCCCTGCTCTGGAGGGAGAATTTCCTTCTGTGGGAATTCCTGGTAACATAGCCACAGATGGGCTTTCCGGTTTCCCAGTTTCTCAGTGAGGATTTTTTTAAATGGACAAATGAATTTGTTTGTATGGACATATATATGTCCACACAAACACAGTGCCACACTCATATGAGCTGAGAACCAGGATGGTATGCCCTCCCAGAATCGTGCATAAGAATTGGAAAAAATCAGGTTTTATTAATTACTTCCTCCTTATATAGAATGTTGAAATTAAACAGTTCTTTATAAATAATCAGTGTTGATTACAAATATATGTAAATAGGTAAATATAATTATTATACTAGTTTATAAACATATTGCACAAATCTGAAAGATCAGACTTTCATTTCATGTGGATTTTAAATCAGAGACTCTTAAATACAAAATTTTTCTACTAAATTTTCTTGAGATTATAACAGTGATGTCATTATGCAGTTTACTATTTCTTAAAACTCATATTTATTACTATTTTTGTACCTGCAGTAACTTAGTAACTCATATCAATGCCAGAGGTTACAAACTGCCACAGAGAAATACTGCACAGCGACATCATCTTTCATGGATGACACAAGCTTTGGCCTCTGAGCAAAATACAGGATTACTGCAAACTGGCAAAGAGCATCATCCAAAGGCTGGGTCATTCAGAACTTGCTGTCACCTCCCATTTTTCAACTTGTTCCTATTAGTTTTCATCACTATCTCAGAGACAAAATTTTCCTTATAAATGCTTCTGATGGGTACAGTCAAGTTGAGTTCTCTGCATTGGTGACAATCAGGCAGTCTGAACAGTAAGAACGGAAAGGTGCTCTACATATATCCAGGAATCTTGTGATGATCAATAAATTAATGTAATATCTCAAACAATTTTGGTAACTTGGTTAATCCCATGTTTTAATTTAATGGACTGGCAATGTCCACTAGAGAAATCATATCTAACTATAATGATTTCAGAAGAACAAAACAGTAGAGAACATTTTCGAGAGTGGTCACAGAGAGAGAATGGCAAGAACCAATAACATTCAGATTAAACCTTTAAGAGCCCAGCAGCAGCAGGCAGTGCTTACTAGCACTACTGCATCTTAAAGCGGACATGTCTCCATTACCAGAACAGGCTCCCTCTCTCTTTTTGAACATTACCCAGATGAAAGCATTAATTGCTGCTGTTCTATATATGAACTAAGAGACAGCATAACATGGCTCTGCAAAGTGTACTGAAAGAGAGGTAGGTCCTGGTGTCCAATGAGCTGAAGTATGTTCATGCAGTCTACTGGGCAAACTACAGGTCAGAAAATACTATTATAATTCACTGTTCTCTGAAAAGGTGCATAATGCACCAGAAATATGTCTTCAGGAAGATTCATCTCTAAGAGATCTTTAATCTTATTTCCCACAGCAAGTTCACTGGGCTGTACTAGAAATAGACTGTAGATATATTTATACACAAATTTCCCCCATCTCCTTGTGAACCAAAATAAACCTTCCAGCCAAAAAGACATCTTTGCTGGGTGCCAAGTTGCATTGCTTACTTCGACAGATATGAGGAATTATTTGAACAACTACACAGATCTCTCAATACCATTTCCTCTTCCCCAGTGACAAATATACCCTAGAGACTGATTTTTTCACAGGAGAGAATCTGTCGAAGCAACACGATAATGTTTTGGCAGTGAAGATTTGCTCCTGCAATGCTTTCAGCTCAAGCACGTTCTGACCATAGGGGTTGTTACGCAAGGATTGACGTATTGCTCTTGGCATGGTTGCTCAAAGCAGGGACAAGGGGAGCCTGCCACTGCCTATAAATTACTCCATGAGAAAATGACTTTCAACCCAGCTATAAAGAGACAATTATGAAAGGCTATGCGTTGCCATCCTAAGGCTATCAGCAGTGCTAGGAGAATGAGTCTGTAATGAGCAGCACGTACTAACAAGAGTGTTTTGGGTTTTGTAAAATATGTTAACTCTAAATTGCCTTCAGATCCAAACAGCCTTAAAGTGTATAGAATTTAATGTAGAGAAAATGGCTCAAGAGCTCAACAAGCTACTTAGAGAACAGGGGCAAGAAGTAGTTTTCTCCCATAACTTTCTCTCGTAACTTTATTTTTTTCTGAATGAAAATGGTTCTCTGTTTCTTCCAAGAACTAGAAATCAGTTCTAATATTATCGTTTTTGCATGTAGAAAGGAAAGTTGTTATTTCCCTGAATAGCAAGGTGTTTAGCAAAATAAATAGGAGAAGAATTTATATGCGTTCTTGCCTTTTCCAGAAGCTAGATAACACTTATGGCTCTCAGCTGTGAGAGAACAACTGAGTCTAAGTCTCTCACAGATGTCAGTACTTCAAACTCTTGTAAAATCCACAGCTCAACAGGAGGTGTGATGCAGGATAGTCTACCTTTTGCAGAGGATATCTCTGCTTGCATCATTCAACAGGACCTTATACTGCCTGCCTGTACAGGTTTCCTCATTGTTTTTGCACTATTGATTCCCTCAGAAAAGGGCTCCGTTGCAAATATTTAAATCATTAAAGAAAATAGTCATACATTTGCTACTATTTGTTGTTATAATTTTTTCATTTAAAGAATATTTCTAGATGGAATTAACTGCAATAAGACTTTGGGCCTTGACCCTGAAGAAGTAGTTCAGAGATATATAGTATGGCAGAAACAATCCTTATTAGGAGAATAAATTGTGAAATACCTTACACCACTTCTTGCACATCCCACCATTAATAAAAAATGAGAGGAGAGGCAGAAAGTCCAGGAGGTGCAAAGATACACATATATACACATATACACATATACACATATAAAGACTTACTTATTGTCTAGGTGTAACTAGGTGGTGAAGTGGACAGACACTCAATTAATAGTAGTTACTTCAGAGGCAGAAGATAGAAATGGATGGAAGATGCTGTCTGACAGTTTGTTCTTATGTTCCAAGTATTAAACCTGGAATTTTGTAGAGGAGAGAAATGTAAATTAATGGAATGTTTTCTCCTCTTGTCATCACCTCTTCGCTATGCTCCATTCTACTGTACAGGAATATCCTGAAATGTATTTGAAGACATCTGCCTTCCCAGCTATAATCTCACTTTCTACAGATTGAGAAGCAACCTGCTTGTGAAGCAGGTATTCACCCCATTTTATAGATACATAAATATGTCTGATAGAGTATGCGAAGTAGAGAGAGAAGGAGAATGAGAGGGTGCACGGCGCGAGAGAGATGATTTACATAACTCCATGCTTTAATTACAAAGCATCTTTCGTCTGATGTCACCCTACCCTAATTAAGCATCATTATACTTCCCTCGGGAACATTTTGATTAAGCATGTCCCAATTATGTGGAGCACACATGATGATGGTAAAAAACTTGCACATTTTCTGATTGTTGCAGCACACTCTAATGATGTGAACAACTCCTTTGGGACCAAAAGATATAAACAGCTCAAATCTTTTAGAACTAAACAATATATTTCAAATTCTAAGATTTCTGAAGTACTACAGACCAATGTCATAGTGATAGAAAGATTTAAGGTTATATAGAGTTTTTAAAGATGTTGAGAGAATGGATAAACATTATTTCAGGACTTCAGAGAAACCAGTCTCTCTTTTAGTTCATTTTCTTAGACATCACTGACATGTGAAGTGTTTTCTCTAAACATCTGGCTTCAATGCTAGAGCTTATATGTTTACAGTATATTTCTCTTATCAGCAACTTGAGGAGGTTGGTTCTGTGTTATATGACTGATCTCTTAATAGAGAATTCTATAATTCTATAAGCAGCACACAGAATAATTCTTAGAAAAAGGCACACAAAGCCATAAATGTTACATTAAATGTAATGGATTGTTTGATAATGCTGTTGATCTGAGACCAGTAAAAATGTCTCATTTTCTGATTAAACAAAGATGCATATAGCTGATGGAGCTATTGATACTGTGAAAATATTATGAAAGAGCAAAAACAGCTAATGGTGTTAAAAAATCTTTGAAGGGTTTCATTTTTAAAAAGCAGCAGAATGTAGCAATAACAGTATTTTGAATGGATATGAATTTTCCCTTCTATGAGGTGTCTTAATTTATGTAACAAGTCCATGACAACAGACCAAGCCAGAGCGATCTTCTCTAGCAGACTTCCATGTACTTTGATAAATGTGAAAATAAACTTGTCAAGATAATATTTAGACATAGTGCTCACAAGTATAAACATGAAATAAACTTAGAAGCTGAAGAAAAATTGAAGTGCAGCAATGTATTAAAATGCAGCGTCAAGAGAGCAGTTAGACAACTTCTGTTTTCTTCAACTCTCAAATATAAAAATGAGTTGTCTTTAAAAGAAAATGAGTCATATAAATTAAAATATAATGAAGGCTAAAAAGACTAAAAGACAAAAATTTAAAAAGTATAATTTGCATTAAAAAAGTAGAATCAGTCCTTCATCCCTAAAACAGTAAAAACCAATATTAACATATTTTGAAGATCTAACAGAGCTGAATAATAGCTTCTTTAGACTATTATCACAGAACCTGTTATGTGTGTTATTAATAAAGTTCTTTAGTAACCCAGGGTTTATAAACTGAAATACAATCTACATATTTGGTTGTAACTTATTCCTTTCATCATGAGGGTTGATGAAGTATGAGATGTTCAGCAATCTCTCTGTGTTGTTAGTCACCTGTAAAGGTAATACTATCTACTGTTCATAGTTCATTTTTATGCCTTACATACATGTTTGTCATCTAGGTATATTTTAAATGACAAACATCTGATTTCATTTATTTGTGGAAAACCATGGTAATCCTATGATAACCTAGAAGGTGACAAAGCCAAATCCAAGATTTCACTAAAATAAGTATGAATGCCTGCCTACTGGTTTTGCAGTTATAATAGTGGTCTCTGGTTTCATTCACACACCACAATATCATTATGTAGGCCCTCCAAGTATTACTAATGTCTGTGAGCAGAGAAAAAAAAGTCAGATTTTGACTACAGCAGCATAGAAATTATTTATGCAGTTTCAAGTTAGACAAGGAATTCATGGCTATTTTTGCCTGAAACACAAGTGTCATACAGTGTCAAAATCTCTCTTCTGAAAATGTAAAGCTTTGTAAAACTATAGAAGTGCTTTGACATTTCTGAAAGGCTTAATTTCAGAAATTGTAATTGTCTTGAAATAGTAAGGGAAAGCAAAAGCTAAAAACAAGGAAATGTGCTAAATTAAAACAAAAACCCAAAACAAAACAAACAAACAAACAAAAATAACCAGAAACACTACAGCCACTGCCTTTATCTAAACAGTCCATCAGTTTAGGGATTGTGTCTCAGAATTCTATTTTTACTGATACTACTACTACTACTGATACTACTGATTTTAACCCATTACAGGACCAAGGCCTGCAATTTCACTTCATTCTGCTTCAAAGCTAAGCATCTTTTTCTGCTCATATTCTTTCAAGGGGGGAAACAAATTGCACTTGAAATGGTGACTTGCAAACCCTAGGCAGCTCTGAGCAAGCCAGAGGTCCTTCAATTCTGCTTTAGAGCTGACCATTCTCTCTAATGGCATTTGCAGTGTATTCACAATAGTTACATCTTTACTAGAGGTTCAAGCAGGACATCATCTCAGCTGACCATAGAGACACCACAAATGCCCTTTCTGGCACTCCATTGCCCATGATCCCCAGTCATGATCCAGAGAATAGATTTGTCTAGGAACATTCCCAAAAGGCAAACTGGACATAGCCAGCCATTTTTGGAAGGTAAGAATGTAGCTATAGAGGTGTGACGTGGTGTTGCTCCCAGGGCTGGAAATAGCTTTCTAATCATTTCGTTTATTAATACAGATGCAGCTAGCAGAGCACAGACAGGAAAGTCTCTAGTAGGGACCAATACCAACTTGGCTTGCCAGAAGCCTGGCAGAGGAGCTGAAACCTTGTTCCTGAGAGCCAGCCCTCAAATGGGGTGGGAATCCATCACTGGAGAAGTGAAGTTGTGGTATCTACCCCTCACTGCCCCCAGGGATATTGAACAATTCAGTCAGATACACAGTAAGCTCAAGACCAAAACATTCTCCTTTTCCAGTGTCTTTCCGGTCTTTACTCCTTCCTTATTTTTTTCTGTCAAAGGACTGGTGAAAAGTGCAAAACCCTCAAGAAAATTTAACTTCTTTCCTTCAGGAAGTTTTTTTAGAGAAACCAGTCACTGGATAGATTAAGAATGAATATATTGAGGACACTAATGGATCTCATTGTCAACAGCACTTCCATCTTCTCTCTAGAACTATCCATTCCTTCATCCCCTCTCTTCATATTCCTTCTTTTGCAGTTTATTCCAAATCTTAAAATAAAAATGTTTTTCAAATACATATTGAGTATGCTATTTGCACCTTTCAAATGGGATGAGGAGCTATAGTGGTAATTATGCCTAATCTTCTGGGTCCTCACATATAGAAACTAAAGTAAGTGTTCAGAAAGGAAAACACAGTTAACCACTTCAAGATGATTTGTTTGTCTTTTCTGCTACTTTATCAAAAAAAAAACTTAATTAAAAATATATTTTTTAAATTGAAAAGCAGTACTTTTATCCCTAGTTTGACATTGGCATCTGCCAACCCAACAGCTGTCAGTCTTGCCCAATTGACCATTTTGGAATTAGAGAGGAAGATTTATTAGATGAGGTTTACAGAGTGGCATTATGAAGTGACTCCAATGTTCCATTTCATTATTCCAAAGTGATAGTTTTAAAAACATTTTTCACCACTCCTTTAATGGAAAAAATAATAATTCCTTAGGAACCAGTCTCAAGCTGAATAATTTTGGCATGAGCACTAAAGTTCCAGTGATGACTCATGGAAATCATTCTCTTTGGAAACAATTATGTTTATAAAGAAAATAAGTTTATTTGTATTTTTCCCTTTATCTATATGTATAATCTGAAAAGCTATTCATCATATAAGTAATAAAATATGGGTTCTAAAACTGATTGTAAGCATCATCAACTGATAGTATTTTACTACTTATAAGTTTAAGCTGTTAAAGTTCTAAAGTTCAAGCTGCTTGGCATACTGGCTAAAAGAAATACAAAAAGAAGCTTGGTTTTATATCTTATTTATTTTTATATGTATTTATATTTATGATATATAAATATCATATATCATCATATATATATCATATGTCTGCATATATATTTATCATATATTATGATGATCCCACTAAAAAAGTGCTACAGTTGTTTTTAGAAGTTGGAGTTAGTGATGTCTCTTTCCTGTCTTTTATCCCCTTATTTATATTTATGACTTTTGTATGTATTTTTACATATGATATTAAACCAGATAATTACATGGCACTAACTCCCACCTAGTTGTGAATTTATGCAGTTAGGACAGAAAGAAAGTAGATCAACTAGGCTTTTGAATGGAAACCAGATGTCTATGGATTTAGATGAGGGGGGGACTTTTTTTAATGTGTCATGTTTAGATAGAGGAAACATCTATGGGCTAGCACAAGTTTGTCTTATGATGAAGTGAGAATGGTTACATAATTTAGACCCTTTATTTTTGTGGATATAAAATCACACACACAAATTGTTGCACTTATTTTAGAAGCTAATAATAAACATCTAGACAAATGAAACACTTGGAATTTCAAGTAAATTGATTAATTTTGCAATGTAGACACAAAAATTCATCCCTCACACTCAGGATCAGGCAGAAATCTTTTGCCAGAGAAATGCTTGCTTGTATGAACTCGAGTCTTAACTCAGCATAGCAGGAAGCAAGTGCTCGGGTAAGCATATACAAATAAATCTATCTTTTTCCAGCATTAGCTTAGAGTGGAAAGTTGCCCTCAGTATTGTGGACGAAGCACAGGGTGTGAGAGCCAAGGAAATTCAATGATGCTAAGGGACATTACCAGGAACCAGGACTTGGAAATCTGCACCAGTAGACACTGAGAGGGGTCCTTTACATGCATTGGGCTCAGGCCAACCAACACTCTCCTAGTCAATCCTTGGGCATGGCTCAGCATGAGGAAGGTCCGGGAAAGCATTCTCCAAGGGCAGCTTTGCCATTCCTGCTTTGGAAGCCTGCATAAGTTTTGGCGCTCTTGCATAAATGTGGTCTGTTTTATGCCAGCTGGACTTGTTGCACAGAAAATTCCTTGGTGTGTTCTGTGGGCTAGGATAAAAGTAGCCAATAGAGACTCAAAACATTTGAAAGCCTGTTCACAGAAACAAGGAGAACAACCAAATGAACAAACAAAAAATAGAAGCTATTATGGTCTCTTTTATTTGAGGTGACACATAGCTTAGTTTTCCAGTTTAGATGATGCAGGAGAGTTACATTTTTTTCTCAAAAATCTTAATTTTTTTTCTATGCTCATGATCAGTTTCTGCTTTTAGGCGCAGTTCACATGTTTTATCTTAACTTAAAGACATTTTAACTTAAATTTGGCAATATTCCATACTTTTTTTGTGTGTGTGCATTGAATATAATCTGAATTAATTAATTGTAAATGTGGAAAGATTTGTGGTATGATTGAACACCGAGAGGTCTATATTACTTATTTTATCATTTACTTCAACAAAATATCATTATTGTATTTCTCATCAGTGTCAGATCTAAGCATTGTAAACTCACCTGAAATATATTTATTCCTATCTAGCATGAAATAAAAATTTGACAGATACTTTCATGAATGAAGAAATGAAAACTGGAAATCTTATAATAGCTGGTCTGTATAGGATAGTTTGATAAATGACAGTGGATTGTACATGCCGTAAGTAGAGATGAGAATGATTATCACGGTATCTAAATTCACTAATACTAATCCATAAAATAAAAAAAAGTAAAGATTTTCTGCTTCATTTATATGGTTGTCTTTTCATTATCTCACTGCTTTTATCACAAAATAAAACATATTACTTAGCATGCTAATTATCTTTCTCTAAAAATTAGCATTTAAATATTTTTAATCTTCTATGAAATGCTACTCAATTCCTCATGTATCATATATCATAATTAAATTTTTCTGGATAGACAATTTTACTTGTCTGCATTGTTGAAACACTGAAGAACTGTCTATGTCCGAAATGTTGAATGTTTTTATTGCTCTTGTTGACAGTAAAATATTAATTAATTTTTTAAATGGTAACAAAGCAACACGGATGCTGTCATTACAATTATGATTGCCTGGTAATGGCATGCTTCTCAATGACAGTGGGAATTAACCAAATAATTAGTATTTTGTGCTGCTGTCAACAGTTTTTTTTTTTTTCAATGCAGTTTTTTTCCCAGATAGTGGTTTCCTGTTAGGTGAAGACAAGTGCATGCAATACTCTTCTACACCATAAATTTTCTTTATATTAAGTCTGTGATTAATTACTTATTAATTGGATTATTCCTTCACATTCAATAAATTAAAAACTGCACACAAGGAATCCAACATCATTGCTAACCAGATTCTAGTTCCTATAGAGAAGTAAAACATTTTGCAATGAAGTAATCATCAGTGTCACAACACAATATTGTTGTTTATTCAAATGCAAAATTCATTCCATTACACTATTATATATAAGGAAAGCTTTAATAGCTTTCCTTGCTAGAAATTACAATTTAAAAAAATTTAAAAAATGATTTTTTTTCAAGGAAGTGTAGTCATTAAAGTTTTATTCATCCATTCTACTGTGAGACAAATTTGCATGACTTCCATTAACTTTTATGAAACTAATACGAGCTGGATAGCTTGGGCAGAACTCTGCCCAAGCATATATATGACATTTTTCACAACATACTGAAATTGATAGCTACATTTTTTTGCAAGCCTTCCCATGAGAATAACACTTCCTTATATTTATATGCTCTTTCACTCACATTCATGTATTTTCACATTAATCTGATGATTTTACAATTTTATCTGAAATAAAGAGTTCAGGATCTGTCCAAAAACAAATATAAATTGAATGTACTGTTCTCCTACAGCTGCTCATTACTGTCATTGTAGAAACCCACCTAAAATGTACAAACATTGCCTTTTATTAATACATAGATAATACATGTGTATCAAAACAATGGGGTGGAACAATTAACTTAGGGTCATTAGAAGCTGTTTAATATATGGGATGTCCAAATGCTTACACACACACACACACACATGCGCACACACACAAACATATACACAGGAAGCAAGGGCAGGAAATATGCCTGATCTCAAATGCTTGAACAGACGACGATGGGAAAGGACCAGATATTTTATATCGGGCTTGTAAGGTTATTCCCTAGTCAACTCATCAGTGGAGAGAACAGGATACATCTACTAACAAGAAGATAAAAAGACTTAAAAAAAATGGTTAATCCTTTCTTGATTTGTATCTTACTACAAGTCCCTGTAAACCACTCTGAAAACTGCATGGTCAGACTACGGGGCAGATTATTTTTGAATAAAATTTATCTCCTGTTTTTCCTTCTTTTAACTCAAGATGCCGGTTTCACACTTTATGCACAGCCTCGTGGTACCAAAGTCCCTCAGCTGTTCCCACCCTGCTCCATGGCTCCGCAGGAGTTTCCATAGTGCCAGTGGGATGAGCAAACGGAGGGAGCTGACAGAGAGAGGCTGGGGCAATTAACTGAAGCCTCCAGAATTGATGAGGGCTGTCAAGATCTCACTGTGAGGGTAGCTGCCGGGGGAGCCTAATAAAGTGACTGGAGGAGATCAAGGATATTATGGGATCTCAGGGAGATGGCTGGAAGCAGTAAGAAGCAATGGGAAAGCACAGTGTGACATGTAAGAACTAGGCTTGTAAACCCAATTACACATTCAGGCCTCATGAAAGTGCCTGAGGGAATTAAAGCGTTCCTCAGTCAGTATCACCCTTCCACTTATCAGCAACGGAGACCCGGCAAGCGCCTGAAGATAATGTTAGTGTATTTAGTTCTCTTGTAGTGGGATCTCTGCATTTCACATACACCTAATGAGAGGTGGACGGGCTGGGCTGCTGCTATTTTCTTTCTGCCTGAACTTTTGAGACTATAAAATAAACTCTATAGTAGTGTCTTTTCTTCTTCCTTTTCTAAAGATACCATGCTGAGTGTATCTTTCAAGTGCATATGAGAAGCTGAGATCTGACTGGAAAATATGCTTGGCTGAGCGAAAAAGCAGCAGTGGATATTTTATAAAAGAAATTAAATAGAAAATATGGGCAACATGTAGCAGTATCATAGAGAGAGGAAAAAGGGATAAGGCACACAAAGAGTGAGAAAGGGAGAAAGAGAGTGAAGTTGTTTTACCAAGCAGCCTAATGCTCTGGATGACTGCAGAAATAAAAACGTGTTAGCATGTTCCATGGGAGTTTGAAGATTGATTATGTGTCCTACTTCCACTGTGCTTCCAGTGCTGAGAATGTCTTTTTAAACTGCTGATTTCACAGTCTATGAAGGGTCTGAAGAAGGAGGAATTGGCTGTGATCTAGATATAAGATTGAAAGGTTCAGAAACCACCTTGAGAACATGATAAATATTTCTGCTTCTCCCAGCACTTCAAAAAGAACTGCAGTCACAGAAGATGTAAACTTCTTGATTGATAATAGGCAGTTCACCTTGCACAAGCCTTCACTTCACAGCTGAACCAAACATAGGCAAAAGCAGAAGCCCTCTGATAAGATTAATAAAATCACTGACTTGAATTAATTAAAAATATGCCCTATATTTGCCCAGCTCAGTAGGTAGAGCCTCTGTCAGTGACATCTGCCTTAGCCTCGCCACAGAAGGAGACCTCCTCAAGATTTCAGGCTGGTATCAAAGACATAATGGTTTACACCAAATGAGGATTCAGCCCATGAGCATACTTCCTGAGTAGTACAGGGCATAATGAATAGTTTTAAATAAAATAGTTGTTTCCTCCATTATTCATCCCAAACACACATTTAACTCACATATTTGGTCTTCTGTGTCATCTCCTTTCTTCCTTCATTCTTTCCTTCCTTCCTTGTGGATTAAAATTATCTGAAACAATGTGAAAACATTTCTGATGCAATCATTCTCTTTTTATTAGGCCAGGAATCATAATTTAAATATTATTATATTCAATATCTGGAATCAACACTGACCAAAGAAAGACCTATATATCAACCTAAAATATTTGAGAAATGCAATAAAATTACCTGTAAAACTGTAACAAGCTATAGCCAAACAACTCTGTACTATCAGATACGCTACTGAAACATTGCTATATTAAGTTTTAACTAAGGAAAGAAATGAAGTTGTAGAGTATTTCATTGTGATTTAACATCTGCATTTTATGAGTAATTTTAAAAATCTCTATGAAAAAAAAAAATCTTAATTTCATGAACTTAATTCTAGGTTTCTCAAAAACTAGGTCATATTTAATCCCTCAAGTGAAAACCTCAAGGACCTGCTTATTTCTTAAGTCTTTCAAAAAGGTGGAATCAAATACCTTACAGGTCTTCTGAAATAGTAATTCATTAAAATTACTATGGGTGGTAGCATTAAAAAAAAACAAACTTATTTCTTCATTGGAAAGGAATAACTGAAATAAAGAAGATGAATGGAAAATATATTTGTATTTAGAAAAAAAAAAGTTAGTTGAGATAAAATTCTTTTTTGAAACTTCATAACCTTTTAAAAAGTCTCAATTAGTTACTTTGAAATTTAAGTTAATGAAATGAAAGAAAAGGGAATGAAATGGAGGATGAGAAAGTCAACAGGAATTTTGAACTTTTTAATTCAAAATGAGTATTTTGCAAAAGTCTATTTTGAATAAATAATCCAACTCTTTTATTTTGCACCTATATGGAGCAAACTCAAGAATTGTAATATCACATCTGAGGAAAAACTAAAATGTCATTGTCTATGTGAGTTAAAAAGAAAATCTGACTTGGCCATTTTTGGAATACAATTATTAGTTAATATTTTTGAATAAGAATGTCCTAATCATGACCACAAGCCTATTGTAATATATACTATGAGTTGCATTCCAAGAGTGAAATAAAATACTTGCAATTATTTTGTTATTGTACTAGACAGAATTGGTTATCTATTAGATACCCTTGAACAGAAGCTTAAACAGCATTTTGCTAGAACCTAATATGTAGATATTCCTTCACAAATAAAAGATGTTCTATTTTAGAGGAGAGTTCTGCAGAGTCCTTCTATCATTTATTTCTGTTAAATATGGTGGAATTACAGAAGAATTGTTTTTCCCTCATTTTTAACAGTTGTTGTGAGATTAATCTTTCATGAAAATGCCATAGTTTTAAAAGTTTGATGCAAAGGTGACCTACAGTAAGTCTCATATTGATTTCACTATGATAGGAAGAGAAAGAAAAAAAATAGATATTAAAGTAAAAGCATTTATAATATTTATTAATATGCTTGATTTAATTTTCACAAAAGGCACATGTGCTTACAATCAGATAAAAATATTGATTTCACGTGACTGTGAGTTAGAATCTGATAATACAGAAATGCTTGAGAAGAAAAGCAGAAAAATGGAAAAGGAGCATTTAGAATAAAGCATTCTGTGAGACGAATTTGTCTACGAATGTTTGGTGTCCTGTACATTAAACATTTCACTGCCATAAGGCTGTATGAGGACTGAAAAGAAAAAAAGCAACCTCATAAACAATGCATTGCAATAGTCTTTCTATGAGTTTTCATATATTAAATACCAGTTTAACAAAGTGAGTCTTGCACTAAGTCTGAAACTGGAAAAGGAATGAAGGTATTTGCAGCTCATGCAGCAAATAACCAGACTCTCATGCAATCTACTGAATGGTGAATGCACTTCCTTGTGATTTATGAGAGGCAAATTCAGAATGCAAGATACAAGCAGAACATATTTTCAAAAGGATTTTTTTAAATGAAATGGAGAAAGGAAAAAGCAAACAAGGAGGGTTTTTTAATGGGGCTATGTTAGTGCCCGAATATAAGTGTCTGAATCGAAGGGCCTGCATTTAATTGCACAAAAAGAGTTTGGAGTATGTTTCCAATATTCTATCCTCATATAGATCTAGGGCAACAAAACTCAAGAGACATACCAGCAAGGTTTTGTCATTCTGGGAAATATTTACTCCTCCTCACTGCATGTCCCTAAGAGCAAGATCCTGACCTACATCTCTGGAGAAGCCAGGATTTTACTAGCGCAAGGCTTGGTTGATGCTGACTATTTTTGTGGGGAAAAAGGTGGGAAGTAGGTAGAAATATGAGAAAGCACATAGACAAAAATAAAAAGAGTAAAGAAGTAAGATTTGTATGATGAGTTACCTGTGAATAGATGAAAGATGGAAGTAGGTATGTGTTGCAGGTGAGGGAGGATCGAGGATCAGCAGCCTGGAGCTGGGCCAGTAACTGGCAGTGTCAATGAGCAGCTGGAGAGCACCAGGTCTCTTAAACCAGCTGGAAGGCTACCAAGGGGCATAGGTTGGTCCTTGACAGCAGCAGTGCTTATGGAGGAAGAACACTTTGTAATGCCTTGTCAAACCACAGATTTCACTGAAAACATTCAGCTTAGTTCAGTGCGGGCAACTGTCCCTCTTGCAAAATGCAAACCAGGATCTTTGTAGCCTGGGATTTTGAAACTGGGAATAGAAACAGTGGGTTTAATAAACAAGTTTTATGACTCAGTCTAGTGACATGGAATCACAGAATTCCCAGAAATGTCATGAATAATGACCCTGCGATCATAATTAAGTCTTGATGGTGAGTAGGTGGAAAAGATGGAAAATGCTTCTTGAGAAGGTTGTGATTTGTAAGCAAGTGACCATAAGTTGATGCCAAGTGCACACAAACAACATCTATCAACATTACATTTAAAACAGTTCTGTGATATGCAAGTTTGTTATTTGGACAGGCAACCTGACAGCAAAGATTGATGCACCCATCTGAAAAGAATAAGAATATAAATCTCTGTCTTATCATAAGAAGAATGCAGGGAGCAGATAGGGATGAAGCAGTGGACATAATCTATTTTAGGTTTCCAAAGAGACATTTGACATTGCATTGTAGAATAGAATAATATATCTTCAGGTTAGCATGTAAAGCACAGCGGATTACCTTCCAGGCTCCTAAGGCTGAAATGTAGGGCACCAGTTCTCAAAGTACAGAACAGATTTTCCTCATTTTTCTTCTCAATCTTTTTGTATTTCTGATATTTATACTTGCTTTTCTAGAAAAAGTCTTCCTACTCATCTTCCACATTCTTTCTTGCTCTGTACCATCTCTTCTGTTCATTTCTATTATTTTTGAACCTTTTCTCTCCATTTTAGTCCCATCTTACTTCTTTGGGTTTTTTTGCTTCTCTTTTTCACAATATGGAAGTGTCAGCCCAGTGAGCAGTTCTCTTGGCATCCTGAGACTAGTAATTACAGAACAGTGCCCTTTCCACTGATGTCTATCAAATATTTGTCAGAAATTTTAGGTTATGAAATGAACTTTGAGTTCCTCTGATACACTTCAGCAATGAAACAAGAAATAACCATTTGAAATTGAAGTTCAGGAGGTATACTACTAATTATGACCACAATGACCTATTCACATCTACATAATAGGCCTGTTCAGCCCTCAGTTACATATTGATTTATGAAAGCATGAATGTTTACAGAGGTGTTTGACTCCAGCTGGAACAGAATGAAAAAACAATTAGATACAAAAGTTCTAAAAGCTCTGTCTCCATAGTTGAGGCTAAAGATAAAAGAAGGAAATTGCATATAGGGTAAAAAAATAAGACCAAACAGGGTTAAATTTGAGAAATCAGCAAGATTTTGTAATATTTCACTACTAAATTGTTTTCCAGGTAGAAAAATAGAAAAAAAAAATGTCTTTTATTCACTAAGTAGGAGCATGAGCAGCAGAGTAGAAACAAAACACTCAGTTCTCAGACTCACCATTGCTGACTATCTAGCCTTGAATCAGTTACTTATCCTGCTTATGTCTTCAGATACCAGCTGACAAATGAGTAAATCCTAATGCACTGAGTGCTGGGATAAATTGTTAATGGGTTTTGAAAAGCACTCTCAAAGGCTCTAGTACAGTGTAAATGACAGATACTTACTTTTGATAAGAAAGCTACAGATATGACCATTTTGTTTCAATGATTTTGTTAAAAAAAGAGGATTGTTGTCAGTATATGTCATTCTTTTAACACAGCAGCAATAGAGAGGGTATCAGATACACAGTGTAGGTGAGTATAGTAGATCTTAGATAGCGACTGTTAAGCTGACACATTGAGAAGCTGAATGGGTTCTATGAGACAACCAGGGGAATGTGTGGCCATTTCAGCTGTAGCTCAGGTTTATGCAGTCATTATTCCACATGCCATGGAACATATTCTGGGATGTTCTAACATGTGACAAGGTAAATAAATTCTGATCAAGGACTTTAAGGAAAAAACAGAGGTAATGTTAATATAATGCTATGAGTGTCCCTGTACTGTGATGAAAGACAGGAGTTTGCTCAATACATCTTCAGAACAGATCGCATGGATTGAAGTAGGATTTTGGAATCTTTTCTAATGCTTTGACAATTTATATCAGCCCTGGCATAATGGACTTTAGTCCTGTTAGAGGCTGCTAATTAAAATGGTCTGCACTTCTGAGTATTTTTTAGAGAAATGCCATGAAAAATGGGATCCACTTCTGGTTTATATGCTTTCAATAAAGAGGGATATGTAGAATAAGAAATATATTTATGTTAAAGAGAAGGAAGAGATAACACCTTTGATTATTTATTACAAAATTTCAAGCTGTTCATTCTCTTTCCAGGCCTATGGCAGAGGTTTTGGGTTGGATTCTGGCTGGAAGTGCGGTTATTGCCAGTTGGTAAGGATCGTATCACTGACATGGTCTCCCTCCCTTCCCTCCTTATCTTCAGTAACGGGGTCGCGGTAATAATGGTTATGTAGCTGGCTGGAAACCATAATTTCATGTCTCAAGTGTATTCTCGGGGCTATTCCAGCAGTTAAAGTTTGTTTTCTTTCCAAATTAGTGCAAAAGCATGATTTCTCTAATTATTAGCAAAAGACCATGGTACTTCAGTCTGAAAAATAAATGAACTTGGACCTAATAGCACAGCATATGCCATTAAGAAAAAAAACATTCTAAAGTCTAATTTAACATCATTGAAATATTATTAGGCATAAGTGATATGATAACAAAATAATATTAATATTATGTGATTCAGAATGGCCTGAACATAAACAAGGAATGCATAAGAAAATATATTTTATATATTTTTATATAAAAATATATAAAATATATTAAAATAAGAAAAATATTTTAATGTTTTTTCTTTTGCCTACAAGCCCTGAGCAAGTCATTGTCACAGCAAACCAAGGACAAATTGTGGAGGTAGCACGAAAGAGCAGCTCAGTCAGACTGTCTAAGGAAGCAGTGAATATCTGTGGGGGGCATAAGAAGATGGTTCAAGAAAGAGTTACTTTTTTAATCTCTTATTTTTTAATCAAGATTATAAAAAGATGCTTTTTGATGTGTGTGTTAACCATTTTTTTCCACTAAAATTATTTTCCCAAGTAACTTTTCATTACGGTCACCCCTCACCCTCCCATAAAAATTCCACAATAAAATATCATCTAGTATTGCTGTTAATGCTTGAGAATACTATGTTCTAAATGCTGATGATTTATGAAAAGCATAATACTTTGCTTATTTGCTGGGTTTGTTCAAACTGTGATGAATGTCATTTTTTTAGCAACTACTTCAGACTTTTTCCTTTAATCACAGACTAGAATAGTACTATAGCAACAAAACCAAGAAATCTTTTCCCAAATGTCCCTTGCTATCAAAGGCTACACCTATTTCTAGCTATTGTTACTGTTCAGTTCTGCCTGAATCTGGAAACTCCATAATGATTCTTATACTTGATTTGGAAGGGGTTTCTGTATGTGAGTGTGGAAGAATGGTCTGAAAAAGGCGAGTTAAGAGAAAAACTAGAACCCAACAAAAGTTCTGGCATTACAGAGATTTGCTTGGGGTGATACACCGCTACCACTTCCAGGATGGCTGATATGCACGGCCTCTGCTGCTCCACAGTGCCCTAGGCAGCACAATCCGCCCTCCTCGCAGCTGCAAAGAGGAGTAAGGTGAAGACACCGCGGCCAAACTCAGAGGGTGATAGTCAGTGGTGCGGAGTCCAGTTGGAGGCCTGTGTTGAGCGGTGTCCCCCAGGGGTCAGTCCTTGGTCCAGTCCTGTTCAATCTGTTCATCAAT
>JAWLRI010000192.1:190083-217657 GCA_034781795.1 Crypturellus tataupa | reverse complement strand
TTTTGTTCCCACCCCAATCCACACATATTTAAAAAAAAAAAAAAAAAAAAAAAAAGAAGAAAGGAATATATCTTAGGTTTTTAAATAAATTGCACTCAGTGACACGATTAGTATATAACTTTAAGGCTTTGTAATATTGAACATCTGTATCAGATTTTCTTCAGGAACACTGAACAGGAGAAAATGCATAAAATATAGTGTAGGTAATAAATGTTAAACAGTATAAAAAATGTTAAATTGTAACAGTTCTTAATCCTACACCTCTAATTTAAAAAATAAAATGAAGAAAATTCCATTAAGGCTCTGCTTTTATGTTTGTCACATGTTTTATAGAGGTGCCTTGCCCCTTCCTGTGCTTAGATTGTGGAAGCAATGGTAACAACAGCTGCTCTCTGCTACAGACAGTCCTGCAGTGTTTAACACGAAGCACATGTTTCTAACAGTATTGTCTCACCTGAGGTCAGCTCCCTTACAACTTGAGCTGTCATGGAAGGTTTGGGTCTGTGTGCACACGAGCGGCTGAAATAACAGCCCATGAATCCTCACTTTGATAAACTCTGGCGTGGTCATGAAGACTCTGGAGTTGGAGCACTCAGCTTCCCTATTTAGTATCTGAGAGAGAATCTGAAGGATGAGGAAGAAATTTTCTTCCTTCCCTTCTGACTAGCCTAATCTGTGCCAAATCACTTACAAAAGATCTAGTCAAGGATCAGTCTGCACTACCCAGTTCTTTTCTACTATAAAACACAATGATTGAAGGTTCCCTAAGAGAACCCCCCCTAAGGCAGCCTTTAAAAGAACATTCCCTCACATTTTTGTATTTGACTACTAACAGAGCACATTTTCTTGATGCTGAAGAGATACCAATTATTTCTAGTATTGCTGGTATAAAAAGGCTCTTGTACACTGAAGCCAGCATCTGGCTAAATCATCTCTTGTATGGGAAGGGATTTGCTAAAGCAGAATGGCTCTTTTCAGAACTTCAGATATAAAATCATATTCATCTGCCAGCTCTCTATCTCCTCTTCATTTTATGTTTTGCACGTGTCATTTCAGAGAGAGTTACTGGAATGCTATTTACAGTTCTTCCATGCTATTATTACTGGTATGAGTGGACAGTATAAGGGTTTTACTTGCAAAGACACAGACCATTCTGTGTCAGATGGTCAGTGACTGGGAAAGTTCTCAGTCTCACATACTCAGCTGTCATATATAGTCCTCCTGACAGTTCACATGAGTCTTTTGAATAATTTTCTATTTCTTGTTATATATAAGCAGGTACCTTATAGATCCTTTATTTGTGTGGAAAAAAGCCCTGCTATTCCATCAAGCTGTACTGCCTAATTTTCTTAGCTTCTTAAAGGAAGCTTCATACAAAATCTAGCTGTTCCTTCCCAATTGCCCCTTTATGTTTCTTTTAAAGAGTACAGATTAGGTGAGAACTGTGACTTTCAGTAGGGTAGGAATATGGCAAAATAATTATTTTTTTTCTGGTTAAAAGCCTTCTAAAAACTGTGTGGGAGTTGAGCTCGTTTTGAACTGTTTCATCCACTGCAGTCATAATTATATACTTGCATGTATTTGTCTTGTCCAGCAAAGATACAGCTAGTTTAGAAACTGTTCACAGTAGAGTGAGGTAACAAAAACAGTGACTGATCCTTGTCAAGATTATCCTGAGAATGTTTTATACCCTTTCGGATTTGATAAATACTTAATGAAGATGTCATAAGTAATCAAAACTTAGTTCTTTTTACTTACAGTTTAAAAGGAAAAATATCCTTGAGACTGATGACATAAGCAAAGCTGACAGAAATGAAAACAGCAGCTTATATTAAGCTGTCTGCTGTGCTATATAAGGTTTGTTTGCTGATATTGATCAAGAATGATCAAGGACGATCAAGATCTTTCAGACTTTGAGAATATCATTGGGAAAGTTGTTAAACCTGTAAATATCTCTATTTTTGCTCTTGAAAAGGGAGGCTATACTGCTATTATCTTTCTAATATCTTTATTTTTCAGGACTCTTGTGCTAAGGACATCTAGCCTTCATCTCCTAGGGATTAATTTATGATATAATAATAGGAAAATGATAAAAATGAAATACAGAATCTAATCAGATAGGAAAATATGGTCAGAAAATATAATTTGAAATTTGATATTTCCTAGATCCCATAAACTTCCTTCTTACGATCACAAGAGAAAAGGAAGTCTTAGTAGTGTGAATATGATTTCTTTCTCATAAATAAAATTTCTCTAAATTTCTCTAAACTGGAGTGACACTGCTGTAAATATAGCCTCACCAAAATAAAATATTTTATACATCTTTTCTTTGTGAAGGCAATTATTCGTCCCAAGTATAGTACTTTTAATATATTCCTATTGAATTGTATCCTATTTTTGAAAGCTTTCTGCAATTTATGAAGATCATTTGAATTCTTTCCTTCCCTTCAGCATGCTTGCAGTCATTCATAGTTCTAATGAGCATAGTCTCAATCCATCAGTTATTAATGAAAATATTAATATGAATCAGCAGCAGGACTGGTGCCTTTAGAGCCCATACACTTTCCATTTTGACAGAGAAACAGTGATAACTACTCCTGATAGCACTTTCCAGCTAACTTGGTGTCATCATGTGTCAAAAGATCTACTAAGGTCAAGATATATTATATCTACTGTTACTTCTTTGCTGAACTCTTTGACTTTTGTCCTTTATATTTGCCTTTTTCAGTTAACCTCTTTAGCACTTTAGGAATAGTGGACCTTCTCATAGGAGCTCTTATCCAAGTTTCCTTTCACCTTCAGACTTTCAACTACTTCTCTGCATTGATTACAATCTCCTTTTTTCATTCCCCCCCGCCCCCCCACCCCCCGTTAATGAACACTGAGATTTTCAAAGATTTGTGGCTGTAATTCATCTACATTTTATACCATCACAGCACAGATTTTCCATCTAACATTAGCATGTAACTGGGGCATCTGAATCATTGACAGTGTTCCCTGATGCTCCATATATAGTCTCAGCTACGTAGGATAGGCATTTCTAAGAGGAAAAGTCTTGCATGAGGTGGATCATCTTATATGTATTTCTCTGCATGGATTATTCAATCAATAAAAGACAAATCTTTTATAGGTAGATCTGATAGATCCCTAAAGTTAAATGAGATGAATATAACCTCAAGCAATCAAAACAAAACAAAAAAACTAGTAAACCCCTAATTCTACACTCTTAAGAAACAGCACTGTGTTTGAAAGTAAGAAGTTGATGGAGGATATGCTGATAAGATCCATAACTTTCATCATGCAATACCGAAGAGCAGATGGCATTTATTAACATGCTATAGTAAGTTTGAGTTGCCGCAGGCAAACCAACAAAACAGCAAACAAGATGCAATGTTACAAGCAGTAAAACGGTTCAGCTCGAAAAGAGAAAGTGCTGCAGGGGATATGCACTGCTAGAAACGGAGGGGATAAGCTTGGTCTTTGATGGGGAACAAACAAAACAATCCAGTGGATTTAGGAGTAAATGTTCAGAGGCAAGTATGTTTTTCACAGCTTGGAATAGGGCACAACTGAAGTGAATGCGTTTCCTGGCAGGGCATGCACAAAATATAAACACGTGAGGTGTACAGTAGATACAAGTATTAAAGTAGGAGAAGTGTTAACTACCCTATAAATCCCTGTTCATTCCTATGATAGGAATGTGAAGAAATGTAAATAACTTCTAAGAAGAAACTCTCCTGGCTGAACATGCCCCTGATGGACCTCAGAATCTATTGCTGGATAGAAAAGACATATTGGAATCACTCACCTGCTCAGTTCACCACTCTGCAATGTTAAAAGCACGGACCAGATGTTGGAATAACGATGACAAGAATAGAAAAATAGAGGAAAAATAACAAATTATCATTGTGCAATCCACATGTGTATTCACATCTTGAATATTGTATCTTGGTCCTTTCATGTTGAAAAGAAATAGTAGAAGTAAAAAGATACAGAGAAGGAAGAAATTGAAGATTAGAGGTATCGAATTGCTTCTCTATGAGGATAATGCATAGATTAGGACATCTAAGCTCTTAACAGGTTAAAGAACAGTGAAAGCTATATAAAAAGGTCTTTAAGAAGGGGAAGAACTAGAAGACATAAAATGAAAAGGGAGTGTACATAAATTAAGCTGTGAAATTCATTCCACAGGATATGATGAAGCCGAAATGTGAAAGACTCTTTAAAAACAAAAGACACTAAAAATTATTAAACATCAAGTACTACTGTACTTCTAAAAAAATGACTATAATCTTTATCATTAATCTAAGACTCAAATTATCACCACGAGCATATGTGAGGAAGTACAGTTTTCCTATTTTATGTTCTTTTTCCAAAGATCTGCTGCTGAATGTTCTTGTGCTATAGCCGGTAATGGATCCTGGATCCTGCTGGAATCCAGCTAAGCGGAGAAAGGAAACACGTCCTTGAAATCAGAAGGCTACACGGCTGTGTGATTATCTGATATGATTCAAAACAACACAAGTGTTATAGACCTCAGCCTTTCCCTTCTGCTGCTATATCCAAATCCTAAAATCAACAAACTATTGCCCTTGTTCTTGAAAAAAAAGCTTTTCTAAAAAAACACTCAGAACATACCTGTGCTCATAAAATAAAATAAAATAAAGTAAAATAAAATAAAATAAAATAGATGGCTTCTCAAAACATACTAAGCTAAAATAATTGAACAAAGGATAAGAAGAAAGATATTTTAAAAAATCACACTTAAAAAATTTCAGTTTTACAAATGATTGTATAGAGAGAGACTGGCTGTTTAGGTGTAGCCAAATTAACCTCATTAACCTGTAGCCATCTACAGGATCGTGACTAAACATGTTTATCCTCTCCATCACTCCCCATCCCTAGCTACCTAAGGACTTATTTAAAATAAAGAGGATACTGGAATCTGAATACTGTATTCTCAGTCATGCTGATGCTCTCTTTTATGATAAAAAACAGTAGTTTGTTTTTATTGCAACAAGAGAAGAAACCTAATGGTGTTAAAAGCATTATGATAAACACCTGTTTTCTCAGACCTGCATCATGAGTCCCTTCCTTTCTCACAAAATTATACCAAGGAAGCCAAAGCACAATTTCGTGAAATCGTTTAAAGGATCTGTTTATTTTCTCTATGTGTTCAGCACCTTCTTGTGTAGTGAACAGTCTAGATGAGGAGCGAAGGAAAACTAATGCAACCTTCATGTAAAAGCTCCAACAAAAAAGCCATTTAAAAATATACATACACACACACACATATATATATAAAGCTGTTCCTTTAAGTAGTCTCCATCATCCAAAGCCTCCGAAAAGGTTTTGCAAAACCATTATCTTCTAATATTAATTGAGCTAGCTGTGAAGCACGATCCTCTCAAATATGCTTTTTTTTCCCCAAAAAAACAATACAGCCAGTAAATGAGGTGCATTTTGATTTATATTTAAATTTTTGAGACACTGTGCCTGTTGTAAAATATAATTTTAAACTATGGATATAGAGGCCAAATCTCTGAAAGATGCATTGAATTATACTGTCCTTCAGTGCTTTTTTTTATTTTTAAGCTGTTTCTATTATGTGTCTCATAAAATATACATCAAAAGATACTAATCAGCTACTGAATTCTAGTAAGTTAGAAGAAATGTAAATTCTGGCAACTCCAAACGATTAGATTAGTTTTATTAACTATAAAGCTCTGATCATAATTTTATTAAAATAATCAAAACAACTCAACAGTTTCTTCTGCTTCGGGGTGCAATTATAATAAAAAGAGTTATATGTTAAAATGCTGCTATCCTCCTCAGTAAACCAGGGTCTGAAATTTAGTCAGGATCTCATTTTTCTGTTGATGGAATGGCCACGTTCACAAGTCATGTCACTGGGCAGACACCTTAGTTTCTGGAGAGTAAAATTTTTCAGATCTCTCACTATCAATAAATTGTTTGTCGAGGTAATGATCTTTCAGTAAAATCTGAGAAGATGATAGAGATTTTAGTTACCCATTTAGCAACACCAAAAAAATCTCAATTCACACCCATCCAAGGAAACAAAGTTTCAGTAATAGAGATAAGCAATAGAGCTAAGATACCTATTTCTGCTTCTGTAGGCAGAAGGACTTTACGTGAATGAGGAGTGCAGGAAGAGTGCAAGAACACATCCAAACTGGGTCCCTTCATCTTTTCCCACTCCTGTCTTTCAGGAGACCCTGGAGACATTGCTGCTCAGCAGGGCATTCCTTCAGGAACTCCTTGTGGCGAGCCTGTATGTACAAATGTGCACAGATTGCACATTTGCAGAAGAGATGAGGGGTGTCTGGGTACATGTTCCCTGCGTCTGTCTGTCTGACCTTCTGGGATTCAAATCATCCTCAGAAAGAAAATCCCAGCTCCTCTAGCAGTGACTTCTATGTGATGTCATCATTTTAAAATCCCCTGGAGTAGTCTCTCCTGTGAGTTACTAAGAAAGAAGCTCTAAATTCAGACTATACTTTTTTTTACTTCAGTACTGTACAACCAGAGCAAAATATGATTTTTGGGTCCCATGCTACCTTCAAAGATAGGGTTCAAAAATCTTCTCTATTTTTAAATCTTCTCCTTTATTCTCTAAGTAACATTTTATGAAAATAAACAATTTAATATGTAGGTACTTACTACAATTTAAAATACTTTTAAAACGTATTTTCTCTTTAAACATATTGAGGTTTTATTATTTTATTTTTTTTTCTTTTTTTTGATTGATAATTAGATTTAAATTACATAAAGATGTGATTGCAATTTGCTATTTCCTGGAATAATTTATAAGCACAAAATCAGATTACTAAGAATAATTTAAGGTATTATTTAATTTCATATAGACCATGAAGTAATAATCTCTTTGATGAAAAAAAAAGTGACATAAATTGCAGGTTGTACAAAGGGATCATTTACAAGCCTTTATCACTTTGTTCAACTCTCCTGCCCTTCTTCATCTTCTTTGCAATTCCAATAAAGCAGCAACATCACTGCAACAGAAAGAACATTAGTGATTCTATTTAAAAGGTGTCAGCCTTGTTGATCATCTGCCTACCCCAACAAAGTAGTCCCACAAAGGATATATCAGGTCATATTTTCATGATGAATTTGGTAGAAATTTTATTGATAAGAAGCTTAAACAAAAGTACTAGAGAACATTTCCAGGTCTGAATTTGATAAAAATTTGATAAAGATCAATAAACTTTTAGTGACCCATGCTGTTAATTCAACACAGAACTATCTTCTGTTAGAGTGCTTACTAAATGCGGGTTTAAAAACAAACTCCCTCTAAATGTGGACCCCCTCCCCCCAACTCATACTCCTTCCCAAGGATACGTTGCTGTTGTGATTTTTTGTCTTGGACATTATCAGAAAGAAAATGTCTCTGTTACAGAATAGGACTGTTCATGCCTGACACATTATCTCTTCATTTCTCTGCTGCACAGCACACTAATTCAGCCAGTCTCCTGGCTTCATTACATCTCTAACATTAACAACTGCACATTCGCACATTTACTAATAGCACCTCTTTGTATTGCCTTGCTGACACTCTCTTTTCTTTGCTTGACACCCCACTTGCTGTTGACTTTTAGTGAAAGGGACAGAATTGGCAGCCCTGGCATTCCAGCATGTGAAACGAGGCGGTAGCTGATGAAGTACCATTTCTCATACTGCAAGGAGTTATCAGTTATACTGGCTTTGGAAAGGCTTTCAGAACTCTCATTCCCAGTATCATTTTAATATTTTCTGAAATGAAGCCAAATCCTGAAAAAAATATTCATACATAACCATCTAAGGAGGAATCACTGGTCCTTACTAAATCACATGAATAAAGTTAGGGACTCTCCAGAAATTGAATTAAATGGGATTGCATTTCAGAGTGGGAGGTACATATGTGGGCTTTTACTTTGAGAGATACATTCAATTTTTGATAGACATAAGGAAACATAATTATTATAGAATGCCATGTTAAAAAGAAAAGAAACCATTTTAATAGATATAATTTATTTTTTATTAAATTATAATGGTGTCTTTTATAGGTACTATTATGGAAGAACCAGTTGCCACAGATATTTCCAAACTGAGCCCATATAAATTCAATTTTCAGCCTTATTTTTCTATTCAAATTAAAATAGTGTTACTACAATTTCATGTTTGTATTTTCTTATACTAGACAAAGCAGTCTGAGAACAACTTGGAAAAAAGTTGAACAGCTCTGGGATAAAATCTGGTTAAGATGCATTCAAGATTTCATTCAAATTTTCTTTAGAAAAAGTTATAGTTTTTAATCTTAAAACACAATGCTGCTCTACTCAAACATTATTGATGCATCATTACTGCAGATCAGAGTGGACTGCAAATAGCACTGATTTGTTTTTGGTTTTGCTGAACACAGTGACATGTTATTTCTGTATGTATATCTTTGTGTACTTATTGCAAAAGCATATAGATTTTAAGGCTAGACTATATGATGCACAGATATAGAGAAAGTTGCAGGCAGGAAGGTAGGCAAATGCACTGAAAAAATAATCCTAGCAGTGCTTACTGCGTCCCTAAGGGTGGCTATATACCTGCCTATCAGACAGCTCTGAACTGTAACATTTCAAATTTATTTTAAGATTAATAGTCATATGGATCAAATGTATTTCTCTGAGCATAAATGAGCGCGTTCTGGTAACCACATAGGTTTTTATCAACAACTGCCTGTAGTTCAACATATTTCAACAAACTGTGTCTTAAATTGACACAGTTTTCTGAGTCTGCACTGATAAATCATTTGGATTCCATAAAATTAGAACGTAGCACTCAGAATATATATAGAGAACTATATAGAATATAGTAGAATATAGTAGAAAACAACACTCAACAAGACCTTGAGAGGTCATCAAATTCAGCTGCTTTCCCACAACAGGAGCAGCTATCTTCAAACCATTCTTGAAAGAATTTTCTGTAACCTATTCTTTAAAAAAAAAAAAAGAGAGAGAGAGAGAGATTTCTTATTCTCTCTGAGAAATCTATTCCAGATTTTAATTACCTTTATTATGTAAGTTGATCTTTTTCTAGTATCCAACCTAACCTTAATTCACCATTACTTCTGATTCTTCTTTTTCTCTTTGAAACAACCTTCTGCTCTTTGACAACTTGTTCCACTTCTTAGTTTCTCATGGTTTGAACAAATCTCAGATATTGTGATACTTCTTCAAAGGCTTCAGATTCCCAAGAGAGATCTGTGTTTCCAGATCACATATACCATTAATAGATGATCAAATCTTGCAGGACATTTATTATCACCGGAGTGACAAGAACTCCAGCTCATCTGGGAGTGAGTACAATTTCAAGATGCATTTTCAGTATTTTCTAAATGAGTCTCAGGAGCATAAAGTTCCTCAGTCTCACATGGTTGTCATGACTTTTTTTCTTGCAGACATGTAGGAAAGCAAATAGACCATTCACTAGTATAGACGTGGTAAAGCCAAGGGATCTGTCTGATCCTAAAACTGAGCTGGGCATGAGCAACTCGTTACTTTTACATATTGCTATTTCTCAAGTCCTTTTTCTAAGGGGAAAAATAATACTGTGTCTTAATAGTTATCCTTGCACCTAGAAAATTGGGCACTAAAGAGAATCTACATTAAGACAACTGTGACAGCATTTTTAATATTCTGAAAAACATTTCAGCATTATTTTTCAGTAAGTTTTCTCATTTCATATAAATCGATGTGAAATATACACTATAGAAATCCTACTTCTTTCCGCTGTTAAGTAAACATCTGCTGACAGGCGGATATTTACAATCAAAGCGTAAGCAAATGTGAGTGGAAACTATACTTAATATGTTGTAGGTGCCTTGTGGCTAAAATAAAGTTTTAAAGATAATTCAGCCATTGTTTTAAAATTAATTTTTTTTTATATATGTATATTTTTAAAAGTTTCTTTTGTTTTGTGTACAGTTTTTCATTCAACCTTTTTCATCTCATTTTCCTGTTGCTAGCACATGTTCTTGAACTGTATTACAATGAGGATGACCAACCAAGCAGTGCAACTTCTTATCCTAACAAAAAAAATCCATCTTTCTAAAATCAGTTGACTAAATGTGAAGCACTGTATGATGTCTGATCTCTCTTAATTTTTAACATTTCAACATCTAAAATATAATGTGATTTTCATTCTTCAGTCAACAGAGATGGACATCTCCATCAGGTGAGTCAGTCCATCATAAAAAGGGTTTAAAGCAGGTGGACTGGATCACTGTTTAGCAGTATCTCTTTTTCTCCAGCATATATAAAAAGTACCCATGCATTCTCTATGAACTAGAGACCTAACTTTCAAAAGATGTTGTTGAAGCCCTTGTATCATGTATGATCATATTCAGTGAATACAACTTAAGAAAAAAAAATGTTATTATAAGATAACCTTTGTCATTTTTAGTGTTCTTGAACTTAGGAAATATTATTGAAACTTAGGAAGTTTTCCTTAGAAACCATCTCAGAATCATTGAAATTTGCCAGTGCCAATCTGATTCTTATTTTTGACTGAGGGAGACTTTGATTCTTAACATCAGATTTCCAAGACAATCCCCTGCCAATTTTCATCCCTCAAGTCTGAAATCTTTGGATAAGACCCATACTGTGTTATTTCTGCTTTACAGTAATGATGTACATGAACACAAGCTTCAAAAAATGATACAGAGTGAAAGACATTTAGTCTCAAAATAATGAATTGCATGTATGATAAAGTATATGTTGTGTAATGGCTATAATATATGACTGAGCCCTATTGATTCCCTTCATACTATTGTGACTCTTCCTTAGACTGAATTCCATGCCAGTAAGTATTCTTTGAAGGAAAATGAAAGTTTTGCAAAAATCAGATGCTCAATGATGATTTCTACCTCATTAATTACTCAATAATATTTCTTTTCAAATTATCATAGAAAATAGACATCAATGTGGCAGAATATTTAACTGAAAAAAAAGCAGGTGATGGAAATAATAAAGGTAAGGAAACAAAGCATCCACTAGACTTCTCTTAAAGGCAGAAAAATTCAGGCAATTATGTTATTAATATATAACACAAGTGAATGACTAAGCAGGAAATACTTAAAATTTACCCCTACCCAAATCCTCACTTTTTCCCCTTCATCTACATTTGCAAAAGGTCCTGCTGGGCCTTCTGCAGGGACAAATGTCTCAAATATCTTATTTCATAACTTATCTTTATCAGGTCCGGGATTCCTGCTTCCCTTCTTCTCACTACCCTTAGATGCCTTGTTCCTATCCATGAAATTTATTGTTCCATCCTCCCAAAAGGTGCACCTCCACCTAGATGTCTGAAGTGATATTGCTTAAGTTTACTTCAGATTTTACCTTCAAAGAAGACCAGTTAAACTGAGCTGCAGAAAAGAAATTGGATAAAGACACTCAATGAAAGATAAGCAGCTGGGGTGCCTATAGTGATCTAAGGACCTCAGATATGGTGACCTTCTTTTGTTCTGGGGTTCAGAGCAGAGTCTTTATTTTATCTATTGTCCCTGTGCACACATCTCAAAAACATGATAAACAAAATGACAAAATAAACTTCTTTGTAAGCACTCCTAGCCAACACAGAGAGAGATCAGTTTGCAAGAGAATTTGGGGCATTAGCAGACAGTTCTTTATTGACAGATATGAGCCTTACAAGTTTTACAAGATGTAGGCATGTATCAACATATTGCCTCTCCTTCACGGCATCAGCAAGACCATTCTTACTGCTGAAATGAGCACACATATTTTTCAAAAATTAGACATACAGATGCAGCACAACACACATGATTAATCACTTCCTCTATTTTCTACCAGTTAGTTCTCTTTAAAAAACACCACCTGTGGAAGCGACTTTCCATGACCTTAATGAATAAGCCAGGAAATCATCTTAATGTTTTCTCAGTGTTCAGGCCTTCAGGTTTTTTTTTTTTTTTTTTGGCTGTACCCGAACATTTTCCAATCCTGTCTTCCATAAGTAAACAAAATTACCATTTTTTGCATCATTTTTTATGCTTGCTGCAGGAAGAACTCTGAATATCACTGTAGTGGAAGCTATCTCCTAAAAGTAATAGTCAAGGTTTTAAGCAAGGGCATGTCTATTCTGCTTTCAAAGTTAAGCTTATTTATACGGACCTTGTTGACAATATGCTTTACTTTAAGTGCACTTATTTCCAGCAGGCCATACATACTGAAAATTTTTACTATGTTTTAGGAAAAAAACTAACAGCAGAAAAACTACGAAGATGTATTCTTACCATATATGTAATACTAATTATATCTATAGCATTTTACCAATAATATCTGATGACTGGCAGAGAGCAGCAGTCCTAACACTATTTTTGCCAGCAATTGTCGTATTTTGTAGTTTCCTCTCTAACCATAAGGCAAACTGAACTTAGAAAAAAACCCACATGAAATGAGAGATTGAAGAGAACTACTTCAGCTCTGTGAAACACCTTTTGTGCATCAGAGACAACTTCTATTTCACATCAGTTCTGAGTCATTTCAGGATGGACGGCTATATTAGCCATAATAGCTCATCTTGCAACACGGAGAGAAATCTGTTTGCAAGAGAATTTGGGGCATTGACAGACAATTCTTTATTGACAGATATGATCTTTGCAAGTTTTACAAGATGTAGGCATGTATCAAGATGGTGCCTCTCCGTCGTGGCATTAGCAAGACCATTATCAGATTTTCCCCCCAAGGAAGCTTGGCATATCTTTGCATTGAAGGTTTTTTTTACAGTTTTGATCTCTAGGCTGGATGTTCAACACCTACAAAAAAAAACAGTGAGATGCTTTGAACTTAAAATGGAAATTAACTCTAGTCATGTGGACTTTAAGGTACTGAAAGGGAGTCTTTGCTATTTCACTCATTCTTTACAAATAATTGTATAAGATAATGATGAAAAATGCATAGGGTGTGTCATGGAGTTCCTACTCACCCACTGCACTGATTCATTTAATTTTTTTTCTCTCACTTGGGAAGAGCTGAAATTGCAATGATGGCTAATTATAGTTCCAAAGGGGATCTGAAGTAATTTGTCACTGGCAGCAGTTTGAAGTCCATAGCAACTTTTTTTTTTTCCTCCTTCTATGCTCTTTTTGACTAAATGAGATGAAATAGCACATGTCAACCTACATTTCAAGAAGTAAACAACTGCTGCTCATCTGCCTCTAAAGGCTGAAGACACAGGAGATATTCATGTGCATAAAGTACTGTGGAATGCTAAGATCATCACACTAAAAATATTATAAAAGCACTATAGGAAAATACACCATGCCACTTCTGAAAGCATCTGCTCACTAAATTGCAGCACCTGGGCTGCCAGTAGTGTAATATCTGCTGGTGTTGTTGTTTGTCGAATAAAACCCCTTGGATTATAACATTACCATAATATCCATAATAAGTAGCTTCATGTCAAGGAAAGACTAACTGGTAATTCAGGTTATAATACAAGTGTATTTAGCAGCTGGATGTAAATAAGAACATAGGGGCATAGATTGATAGGAATTATAATGAAAATTGATATGAAAAGAGAAACTGAGCAGCAGAACTAGGCAGTTTGTCATCTTTTACTAGCTATTATGACTAGATTCTATGATTTTCCTGCTGTGCTATCCATAGGCAATAATATTCGTAACTATTATGAGCTATGCAAATAATCTTAGTATTAGAGAGAATGATTTCATTTCGTAATGTTTTCATAATAAAAATGAACTACATTTTGCAATAAAGTGAATATACACATATCTCATGTGAAAGACATGCTGTCTTCTAAATCCTGCAAAGATGCAGACTTGGAGCATAGAGGCTGCTGTGGGCTGAATGGAGTTAAGCTCTCCAAGGCTTACGTTATGAATATTTGAGAGAGAACACTCTATTTATTACTTCTTTGCCATGTTATAAAAGGTCTTTCTCTATTCACACTCATAATATGAAATGCTGACACTTTGTTTCATTGAAACAGTTTTTACTGCTCATTCAGAGCTATCAAATGACTATCAGCATATTATATATTAATTTGTAAGCACAAAGCAACTTGTAAATTGCATTTTCTGTCTGCAATTTTATAAGGAAAGATTCAAGATCACTTGTAATAAAAGAGGAGAAGGATTTCTGGCCCCAAAATGCCCAGTTTATGAAATCTCTATTTCAACCTACAGACATTTCTTCTGCCTTTAAAGCTTCTTGGGTTGAGACATGTTTATTCTTTTTCTCTTACTAAAGGCCTTGCCCAACATAGGCCACTTTACAGGGATAAAAAATCCCACTATACTGGTTGAAACTATTATAATAATTCTATCTAAAAGATACTATTTCCTTGAAAGTTATTATTTTTATTTTTTATTGCTGCTGTACACAGCAATCTTGTTTACAATTTGCAGTCATCACTTTAAAACACATAATGACCTAATAGAATCTAATAAAAGAAATAGAAAGAGCCAGTGTAAAAAAATAAGGAAACAATGAAGAAATGTTCTTTAATGTGTATTAATAATGAAGTATGTCTCTTTTTAGTGAAGGTATGGGTCAATCAGCCTGAGGGAAAGAATATGTTCCTATCTATCTCAGAGACCCATCTACAGTCTTTTAAAGTGAATACAGAAAGTCTAAGTTAATCAATATGGTTTTATATTGCAGTTTCATTTCTATACTTTTCTTAATATAGGAAGACAAAACATTAAACAAATAAATGTCGATAGAAGAGCTTGTAAGAAATGCCTTAATAACAAAATGTGATCTGGCAAAGCAGAATTACTTTGAATGTGTTTGTTTTTCCAATATATTATTTCCGAAGAAGAAACAAGGAAAAAGAGGGAAAGGTTTTGCCTTTTTTAAAATACTCTATTTTCACATGTTTTGAACAAAATTTTATAGTTTTCTTTCTTCGACTGTTTTGGTGGATCCACAACATTTTTAATTTGCTTTTGAAAAAGAGTGGGTATTTTATGTTCCATAGAGAATAAACATGACTTGAAACCTGAAATTTTAAAAGTCTTTTGTTTCCAAGGTTATCTGCATACAACGTGACAGCTGCACATACTACGTCTTTGTATATACTAAAATGGTTGAGTCAAAATGTGGCATCCCAGGCCTGCTCTGCTTTGGCCAGAATTAGATCGCGTTCTTATGTAGGCTTGACAAGATTACAGGGAAATGAGAGAGATGCATTGACAAGGAAAAGTGAAGGTGTTTATAAGTAAGCATATGCATTTGCACTCTGCTAAACTGAGGCCAGAGTGTCTCCTATAATGAGAAGGCAGCTGTATATTCCACAGAACAGAGTTATGGACATTTGGTACTTTAGCAGCTGACAGAAGAGGCAACTCAGCACCTCATGATTTTACTTTCTAACAACTAAAGAGATTAAGGAGGCCTCATCTTCTCTGGTCTACATATACTTGGTAGCCTCTAACAAAGGTGTTGGAAGTTAGTTGACAGCAAGTTAGTTAATGCAGCCAGAATAATTTTGCTATTTACAGACTTCCCTTTATATCCGTATTGTTTGAGATCATAGTCTCTCTCTTTATTTGCCCCAGTTGCAGAATGCACATACAGATCCTCCATCCTCTTTGTTATGGAAAAGGACAGAGGAAGGAAAATACATTGTGTCTCTTCCACCTGTTCCCTGGAAAGACATGTCAGGTAAGGAACAGCTGACATGGAGATGCTGCAGCACAGCTCTTGCTCTTATAATTTCCCAAACTAGGAAAATATAGAAAAATAAGAAAAAAGAAAGAGGTCTTACAGATTTTTCATCAGATTCACCTGCATTCAGACTTGGGTTACTTTTGTGTGTGTGTGTTTTGTTTTGTTTTGTTTTCAGATTTGCCACTTAAACAATTCTCTGAAGATTATCAATAGAAAGTATTTTCCAAAAAATTCTACAGGTGAATAATAAATAATTTAACTTACCAGTCTCATTTAGCACATATGAATAACATTTAAGCTCTAAATCGAGCTAAAATTTCAAATATTAAAAACAATAATGTAGTAAGTCAGATTCTAGAATGATAACACAATTTTAAACAGGTGAATCTGGTAAACTTACAACAAATGCTTCATTCTGTAATATAACTTGTTGCTATTTATCATCCTTTTTATTAAGAAAAAAATCTGAATTCCAAAAAATCCTTGAGCATTGACTGAATAAAAGAGGAAAATCCAGATGTTTTTTTCCTGACTAGATTGTTACAAATTAAATAACTTGTTAATTATACAAAAGATGTGCAGATACTTTAGGATTCCTCTGAGATGTGCTATATGTAAAAGAGAGCTTATGTGCAGGGCTGGGTATTCAGAAGTTTGGATTAATGGACTGCTATTTACAGCACCTTTTGGCACCTTCCTTTAAATAAGGAAGATCTTGCACCACATGGTGGGACTACTGAAGGGTATCTAAAGGAACTATCTGAACAACTAAGACTGATCCTGCTATAATCAGGACCATCAACACCATCCATTGTTAACAGGGAAGAAAGCAAGTGAAAAAATGTAGAGGAAGTTTTCCCTTTCTTTCCACAAGTAAATGCAATCTCTGACTCCTATCCAAGTTTAGAATAAAAACAAAATATGAAAGAGTGTTGGATAAATAATTGCATGTATGACTGACTTTTTTTTTTCTCTATTTTTCCTGTAACCCTTTTACCAAATCTGTCATCACTATTATTCTGCTTATACTTTGCTATTCCACAGGTTTCCACTAAATAAGAAATCAGATTTTGGAAGACTTTCTGTGGTTTGGACACCAAAAAACGAGAAAAAAAAAATGTTTTTCTCATTGCTTTGCTAGTATTTTCTGCTTCATCTGCTTACTCATCCTCTTTCACTGTAAATTATCTCCATACACATACAGGCTCACTACCCCCTGCCTAAACTCGATAATGTTATCATTAGCAGGGAGGGGAACAAGATGGGGAAAATTGAGTAATTACCATCCTTTATTAAATTATGCAGCATTAATTAGTTGACTGGGTAGCACAGGGACTGCGTCTGCTCATATCAGAACGGTGATTTTCAGTTCAGAACGGCATCTGTTTCACAGCTTTAGAGAAACAACAACAAGAATTAATAATGTATGGATTATGTCACAGAAAGAGAGGGGCTGCATTCATCTGTCTCCCTGACACTTGCATGTCAGAAATGAAGATTGTGCTGCAATCTCCACAGGACCACAGAGACTGAAGTAAATTTTGCAGTTTGAGTTGAATGCAAATATAAAATTTCTAATGCATTTTAAGGGTAGTAGGATTAATTTCTTTTCTAAAGATTGGAAATTTGTAATGGCATTGTTTCTGATCACTGTTTGTGATCAGTGTTTCTTTTTTTGTTTGTTTGTTTGCTGTAAGAAAGAAAAGATGTATTTGATTCTGGTGTGTTTGCAATCCATCAAAAAACAAATATACTCTTATATATATACACATATATTTCTTTTGAAAATAAATTGGACTATACAGCATTTCTCCCTAAAATTCAAGATGTTCCATTGTATTAAAAATGCTACTGTGGCTTTCTTCTTGGTCTTGTAACTCCTGCTCTTGATTTATATTGCAAGGAATAATGAAGCAAGAGGAGAAACCAATAGCACAATCCAAATCTTGCCCACTGGTGGCAGAGCAGACTCTAATCAGGTCAACCATGTCAACCACCAGCCTTTCCGGGAATGGTTCCTTGGCTCTGGATCCCAGTGCTACTAAGACTATGGAATTTCCAAATGAAAACTTATGTGAGAGATTTCCTTATTCATTTCTGGTGCCCTTAAAAAGATAGCTGGGGAGTTTGCAGCTGCCATAAATCCATTACCAGAAAGATGATGTATAAAAAAGAGAATTTCACTTCACTTTCACTTCAGAATTCCGTTTTCTAATATCAGTAGTAGTATCAGTGCACACTAAATAAAATGTTGAATAAGAATTTCCTCCCAAAATAACTGAGAAGAAGGGCTGTAGCAACTAAGAAAGAAAAAAAGGATTTGTTTTCCTTGAAATTCTGGTAATTGTAGGTAATTTAAAATTATCCCACCATTTCCTTTCTATGAATTCTGACCATGTTACTTTAAACAGGATCTGATTTGAGGTACTCTACCAGCCTTCTCACCCCTTCACACTCACCCCCGGTGAGAAGTTGCAAGCAGAGAATATAGTTTATAACTGGCCTGAGTCCAACTTGAGCTTCTATCACTTGAGCTTTCTTTCACAGTGTATCAACCTTTAAGGAACCCCCCAAGCATTGTAATTTCAAGGTACACACAAGTCCTCATTATTGTCAGAGGTCCCATTGCCCCCCACACAACCCTTACAAAGGAGTCTGAATGCTGCCTCTGGCTCTTCTTTTCACTTGCAAGTCAGCTTTCTGTTTAGCCAGGAAAGCTAAAATGGGTGAAAAATATACTGAAATTCTGTAAGTTGTTTGCATTCCACTGAAATATTTCTTTAGCTGAAGGGGATCAAATCAATGAAATATGATGAAACCATATGCTCGTTATTTCAAAAGAGAGCAGCTGCTTCAGGGAGTATTGAGAAGATTTATTAATTCTACCAGCATTGCTCATTAAGTCTAGGTATCTCCGTACCTGTCTTCCTCCACAAAAACTCCTCAATAGCAAAATCACCCCTGTGGAGTTCAAACTATGCTCAACTTGGCATTCTTCCCTGCATTCTTTCGGGGCAGGGAAGACAATATGTTGAGCTGATGTTATTGGAGAAGTGGAAAAAATCATCTGTGTGGAAAAAGCTATGTAACATGGATAGAGCTTGGAAGCGCTGTAAGAGGGATGTGTGTTGGCAAAGACTGATTCTGCCTGCTACGGACCATATGCGCATTTAATTGAGTTTGCAACTTCCAGGCAGAATGCCAAATGGACAGCCTACCATCTGATAAGAGTGATGAAGTTTTCCCCTTCTTGTTCTCTCACAAGCTTTAGGTCCATAAAGATTCTTAGAAGAAGGAAAAAGGGGAAAAAAAAAGTCTTTAAGTCCTTCCCCTGAACTGATACAGGAATGTATAAGTGAGCAAAAAATATATTACAGAATACCAGAATGTCAGTTTTACTTAAAGGATCTGACTTCAACTCTACTACTAAAGCTTGAATAGAAGTATAAATGAACACTTCTGCTTCTCCAGCAGCATTATCTGAGTCATAATTACCTCCAAGGTTTCTTCTTTGTTCTAAGGACAGGCAGATAAATGAAGTGATTTACTTCCACTTGTAAAGTAGAAGAGCAGGACCAGGCTCAGGGAGAGACAATTAAGCAACACATTTTGCAAAAGCAAGGCAGGCCTGTGTGGGACTGGTTTTGAGCAGATGCTGACAGCTAGTTTCCAAATCTTGATATGACTTGAGAACACCTTGTTCCAGACACTATTGTGCATCTGCACGGACACACAGAGGAAGTCAGGAGCCAGCTCAAGAATCAGATGCCTAGTAGTCCATGTTGCATAATTATTAGCTTGCATTTTGGCTCTGCTTTGAGGGGCTCCACCTACCTTCTGGAGACTGAAGATGTCTCCAATATGTATCTGCTACCAAGGAGAGGGAGGCAAGTCCTGTGCAGGGTGGTCATGAGTGTGTCTGGCCATCGGTGTCTGGCCTTTCTTCAAGTTACTGTACAGACATGAGTTATGCGAGCAAGTAAAGCAGAAGCCTAGGCAGAATTCAACAGAAATTATCTTTGCATTATCCTTGTGGTACTTCACCTTGTTCCCTTTCAGGTCTGCTGAGCATCATGGCAAAACCCAGAGTTGACATACTAATAATTTCCCAGCCCTGCTTCCCATCTCCACAGATAAAGGGACTGAAGCCCCCACATAGAGTGATTTGCTTTCTTTTAACACCCTGCATTTCTGCATTCTGGCACAGTGATTCCACGAAACAAACAAATAAACAAACAAAATACATAAAAATGCACCAAAATGATTAATCTGAGCTTTTATTATTCAAAATAAAGATAATATAAAACCTGAAGTTTTTTTGTTTGTTTGTTTGTTTTTGTGCAATGGCACTCAAATTCTCAGTGTCGTAAATGTTAGTTTAAGGAGCATTTCCAGGAGGTCCTTGCAGCAGGTTACATCAAAGAGAGAGAATTGTCAATTAAAAAAAGAGGTAGTCACCACACTTAAACACTTTCAATTGTGCATTCAGTCTTCAAGCAGAACTCTCTTTTATTCAGAAGGTGTTCCTTGTAAATTTGTCTATTTGGATGGTGCTACCAGGGCTGAAGTCTGCTGAACAAATCTCTCTCACTGACAGATAGAATTTTGACCATAATCAAAATCTGCTGACAACCCTAAAAATGGAACAGTAGTAAAGGAAACCATACACAGACTACAAAGTAGGCTGGAAAAACTAGAGGAAAGCTGAGCCTGTGGACTGTGACAAAATCCTGGACAAAATCTGGACAAAATACATAAAATCTTATACCTCAGGAAAAGGAGGAAATAAAACACAGATGCATGACAGGATTAGAGACGGCCACAGAGCTCGACTTATCCATTATGCTGAGTTTATTTAAACTGTGTCTTCTTGCCAATCTGTGCTAATATTTTAGCTGGATGTTGGTGGCCAATATACTCACAACAAGGGAACTGTGAAATTGCAAAGGGGAGCTGTGGCTTGACAGACTCCATGCCTTACACCGTGGTCAGTGGTCTGAAAGCAGTGTAAAGCACCTATCCTGAGCAGCCTTGGTGGTTCTGTTATTCAGAAGCATAGCAACTAAATGTATGCTTCCAGGATCAGAAAAAACAATGTAAAATAAAATTAAATTTTAACCTTCTTGACTTCACGCGCCATAATAATAACAAAGCAAAACAAAACAACAGAAGCAGAGTCCTTTTTGTTGTCACCATGAGTAAAATGAACATGGATATAAAAAGAAAAGTGTTGTGCACCCCTGCAAAGAACTTGTTGTGCACTCCTGCAAAGAACTAGTAGTGCAAGTGAATTTCACTGTCATTCACAGAAGACATTTGTGGCACCTAGAGGCAAAATGCAGTCAAGACCCCTTGCTTATTAAATAAATGCTGTCCAAATAGAAGAGATATATTCACAATATATTCCTTTTTTTTTCTTTTTTTTTCATAGTCATTTCCCCCTTTTTCTATATCACTGTCTGGATTTGTAGCAAAATTCATGAAACTCTACACATGATCAAAGGTCTTTTTTTTTACTCTCAGGTCTATAGGTAATGTTCAAATAGATTTTTGCTCTGAACAAATTAAAATGCACCTTTTTCTCTTATAATTGTTATGTCTGAAATATACAATTTTAACCAAGTCAGTCTTTGACATAGACTCTAACAGTTTTTTCTATTAATTGGCATAGTAACTGAGAAGCTGCAATGAACAATTATCTTATATGAGTAAAATTACTTATCATTTCAACAGAATATATAAAAAATGGTGCCTTCTGTGCCAAAGAGAGGACACAAAGTAATTCAAGAGATTGGCTTGCTTACAGATAAAATGTATCTTCTAAGAACAGTCATTAAGAAAGGGGCAGTAATAAAGCTGAAGCAATTTAACGTTTATTCTTTATTATTTTAATCTTACGATTAACTTGCTCTTGATATCCATAGTTTTCTCAACACCAGTCTTGTCATATAGGGGTAGAATGAGTGATGTCACTTATGATTATAAATAGCACCTTGGACAGGCCATGACTCAAAATATTCTTTAGTCGTATAGCTGCAGAAGAAGATAAGTAAAATGGAGAACAAGAGAAACAGTAAAGCATAATGCATCCATCTCCGTCTGGTCAAGAAACTGTCGAAGCCTCAGCCTCAGGTCAGCAGGTTAAACTTGAAAAATTAATTGACATTTATAAGAATAAAAAGATAAGTAATCTAAATAAAGCAACTAGAAAATAATCAAAATCAGTCAAGATTAATCTTAATCCAACGAGTGGATTATTTTTTTAACAAAAACCCTGGATATCTTGGCCAAATCCAGTCTTGACTCTGTTTTCGTCATTGCAGTGGAAGACTAATGGATGGGCAAGATGAAAGCTTCTTATGCACTTTCTAGTGCCAGATCATTCATGTTAACTCTCCTTTTGAGTTGGAGGGATGGATGATACAACTGACCTTGATCTGACACCAAGCAGATGACCACATTGGCACACTAAAGTAGCTGTCAGCTTTCTATCTCGGTAAGTTTTTATGATATCTGATTTTTGCAGGAATGAAAAAGAGTTTTGTTTGATGTTTGAATTACCTATATCTTTCCTTTTTTTTTTTTCTTTTTTTTCTGGAGAAAATACACTTTTTCAACACCAAATCTTTTGCATTATTTGAAATATTGTACTGTTTCATTATAATCAAACTTAAAGCATTCTTGACTCTGAAGAAAATGCCCATTTTTTATTTATTGTGTTCTCTCCTTGGGAGGAAGAGATCTTAGAAAAGCAAATTGACATTCTAAAAAAATTAATTTTAAAAATATGACAGAAAGTGGATTTTGAAATAAATCTGAGTTGAAATAAAACTTTTCTCTACTATTGCAGGGATGCAACCAGTTGTCAAGTGCCAGGCTACCACCTTCAAAATAGCTTTAGATGCAAGTTGTTTCTACAGAAGAAATAACAACTGTTTAGATTGTGTTCTTCTTCTCTCCCAGGTACTGTGCCTAGGCCAGGTTGTAAAACAGTGATTACTGGCTGCTACACCTTGCTCCCAGAAATTGCTAGTAATTTTTAAGTCCTGCCCAGTTTGTACTACATGATGGCACACTGGAGAAAGCAAACTGAAGAGGTTAATGTAGGACACTAGGATTTCTTAGGAACAGAATGGAACAAACATAACCATGTAGACCCTTGTCTTCAGGGTCCTTTCTTAGTGGCTCCCTATCATATACTTCTCAGGTTTATTGAATCACCTCATATTTCTGACTTTTCACATTATTCTTGCTGTTTATTAAACATCTCTGTCATTTCTTTATTGTTAGATCCATCTACAGAAATGGTCATTTTTCAAATCCATTTAGGCACTTGTTAAAGCAAAGAAAGAAAAGAATTTTTAAAGTTACTTTAAAGGAAACACAAATATTGAAAAAGTAGCAGATCATCTACTATGATATTTTCTGTAGTACAACAACACTGAATCAACATTTCTTCTGCTATGAACTTCTTTCATTTTTAAGATATTAACTCAAAACTGGTACAGAGATAAAGATATTCATGCTTGTTAGTGTAATCTTCTTTTTGAAATTGTTCTATGAAAAAAATTTGGTGAGAGTCAAATTCTCACAGGTCTCTTACTTCTGGCATCTTATTGTGTTTGCATTTTAGATTGCTTATCTAATGAAAATATGTACTGGAAGCTCTATAACGGAAAACATGTAATATTTCAAACCAAAAATGGGATTCATCAATATGTGCTCAGAACTATGTCAATACAAGACCACACAAAATAATGACGAAAGAGTTATGTGTTGGAGAAGTAGAAACAAGAGAGACCTGAAAAACTGACCACACTAACAAGACTGTAACCCCTAGCATGTTCACATTTTCCAGCATTGCCTTCATTCATGTGCCTTAACTTGACATGAGTAACATTGACAAAATTAATAAATGATTAGTATCTTTCAACTTTCTGTTCCTCCCTTCTCAACCTACCAAACTACCACAAATTTCCACTACAAAGAATTGACAAGGAAGGCAAAGATTCTTACAAAATGATGGGTTTTTTTGTTTGTTTGTTTTTGCTTTTCAGTAACTATTTTACCCAGGAATATTCAGGTAAATATTTCCTTCCATCTTATTCATTATATCTTCAACTGAAGCTAACACAAGTAAGCACTATAGGGATAAATATATACCTTGGCAACAGGACTGAAAGTTGTTGGCAAAATTTCTACAATAAAAATTTCCACAATAAAAGATGCCCAAAGGGAGTCCTTTCACAGAAAAGAATTTTGCAAAAAAAAAAAAAAAAAATGTTTCTGGTTAAAAAAATAATGCCTCTAACTGACTGTGATGTGATCCTATAATATCTCTTCATAACTATCCTCTTTTTTAGTATGTAGTTCATTATTTTCAAATAAGGAGGGGATTTGAGGTCACAGGACAGGTTCTGTGATTCAAACAATTTCGATCCCTTTGCTCAAAGAGCATGTATGCATCATGCGTACAAATGCATCCGAGGTGGCCATCTATAGACTGGCAGTTCTGTCTTTGAATACCTTGAGAGCCCATTCTTGGTCAGATCATCTGTTATAGCCTTAGAATTGTGTTCTTGCTTACATAGTCAAAAATCACAACCCTGAACATATTTCCCTTGTGCAGTGTCCATTTCACAGAAGAGAATTCAGTTTTAAAACTGGCTATTTTGGAGGGACAAAATTTCAAAAAACAAGACAATGAAATCAAAATGTCTAGATATCAATCCAGCACATTAAATTTTAGGAGGTAGCATTTCTAATAGAGATATAACTGGACATTCATTTTAGCAGTCACTTCCTTTGTGATTTTAACTTGACATGACAGAAATCTCTTCTGCATCAATTTTCACACCAAAATTATTAAGTCCTGTAAGACTGAAAGTCTTACAACCAGTATAGTTCAGTTGTGTTTTTCTCTTTCTTTTTTTCAGGAAAGAAATAAAGACCATAAATGGAATCTTTAGAGAATAAATGGTGTAAGCTAGAACGTGTTCTGGACAAATTCCTCAAGTATATATAAAATGAACTGCATCACTTTAAAAGCTCTGAGAGATTTAGAAATGGATTTATGAAGCACTAGCGCCAGCTGCATAACTCCTAGAGCCAGGTAATGGATCAATACAAATGCAGAATAAAGAAGCTTGGATCATCCAACTTCTTATAGCCTTTAGAACTTATTTGCTGAGACTCCGTTTGAAGTCTGAACTAAGCTTGATGCTGTTTAGTTTTTTAAATCTGATGTAATCGTAGAGCACAATGGAATGAAAACTAAGGAAAACAGTATTGCATAAGTGAAGTTTCTTTTTTTTCTTCCTTCTATTTTCCCACTGTTTAACTACTGTCTCTCCATTACTGTGAAAAAGCTAGACAGTCTTAAAGTTTTAATGTTTTCATGGACTACTCATAGCACAGCAATAACATTTGTTTAGGAATCTAAAAGTATTTTTAAGTGCATACTTCAAATTTTTTACTAAAATTTGAAGAGGAAGAGAACATGCGATCAGGAACTTTATGAGTCCTTAGATTGCTAACAATTCTAAAATTTTATACTGAATCAAATTGCATAGATAAAATCTTACTAAACAACAAAATGTGTGAGCAATGAACACTTGTAAGAGTCCTTGACTCATAATGAAATGCTAAAACAGAAAACAGCTCTTTAAATTTTTAGTTTTTTTACAGACACCATTTATAATGGTGATGTTAAGTCAAATTTAAAAAAAAAATCACATTTTCTGTCCCCACCATTTTGAAAGAGAGCAAATCATCGAGGATTGACGAGGATTCCATCACTACTTCATCAGCTCTAAGACTGTGTGGCAGTAACTTTTGGTACAAAGTCTCAAAGTCTTTAGACTTCAAGTATTAAAAGTATCAGAGGAAAAAAACAAACTAAAAAACAAAATAAATAAACATGAATAATTGAACTGCTATGGTATGGCCTAAGAACTCTGGTTGCTGCCACAGGATCTTTGTATACTCTTGAACAAATCTTTTGAATTTGTTTGTCTATGATAGTATCTTTCCATTGTAGAATGGTGCTGTGAGCTTATTTGTTTTGTAATAGTAATGGATAAATGATGACTTCATAGATGAACAATGCTTTATCAGAATATTATAATTGCAAAAAGCATGTTTTTTTATGTTAAAAACAGATATTAAGCAGATGACTCCTCAATAATGTTATTTTAAGTAGAAAATAAGTTTTAATATTTAGGTTTTTTCCATACTGGCATATTTTCCACAATATTATTATTTCTATTATGATTCTTCCTGTCATCTTAGTTTCTACTACGAACAGCATTCACTATTCAGAAAAAAAAAAATCTATCTGAAAGATTATAGACTGGGTCAATACTTCTGTTTAGTCTAAGAGCTGGCCAGTGCTAAAAGGTGTTGTGATCTTGCATCCAAAACTGCCTGTGGTTTCTTTGGGTGTAACCCAAATTGACTGTGATTTCTTCGGGGTATCTTTAAAGCAAGCATGTAACTGGAGACAACTGAATTTACTAATGAATAACCACACAGCTAAGAGGTGGGAAAATCATCCTTATTGAAGTAGGTGTAAAACAACTATGATGTTGCTCTGTTTTACAAAATGCCAATGCGTTAGAACAGCTGGAGATAATTTGAAATGGTAAAAACTATCTACCAGCTGCACACTTTGGCCTTCAATGATCTGTTCAAACACAACCAATATTTTGAATTTACATTACTGCTGTATGAAAAGTTCCTCTGCACCTATGGAGCACATCTGTATGACAAGAGTTACATGGTACCATCCTCTTAGAATTAGGTTGCTGGCAAAAAATGCAAAATGATGAAACATATACACTTACTAGTACTGATGTGAAGTCTTTGTTATAATCTCCTACTAAGGAAAGCTGGTTCCAAAATGTCTTCACAATAGACATATTCTAACTGAATTGAATTATTTCCATCCATCACTTTTTCCTGCTGGAGATGCAGACACATTCAATGTAGTTTTTATAAGATCAACGAAGTTTTATATAAAAGCTTTGTTTCCTATATTTTATTTTGTTAAACTACATGAAAAGGAAAAAACAAATTTCTTACCCTCTTTCCATGACATAAGCAAACATACTCTATTCCACAATCTTATTCCTTTCCTCATTTTCCCTCTCATCATATATTCTTCTTCCTCTCATGTTTTTGCACAATCACTCCATCAGCCAGTTCCTTCCTTGGCACTAGTTTTGAAATACATAATTTAGACGTCATCATTTCCTGGCATGTTTATAACAAACTAAACTGTGTTTAGTTTAGCTTCTTTTTTTTTTTCTTTTTTCTTTTTATCTCCTTTTTATCTAATTCCACTACTGCAATAGTACAGAAAGATAAATAGCCACTTGTAGACATTCATCACATATTGCATTTTATCACTTTCTGAATATCAAGATCAGTCCTACTAAGGCAAGAAAACATGGCGTACTTTTTACTAGAAAAAAATTATGAAGGTAGCGGTTTGCAAAGCAGGAATCATAGTCCTACAGGAGGTAATAGCAAATTAAAGTAGAGAACCTATTAGGAATTTTATTTTATCTCCTATTTAGATAGATGTTTGAGCTTATACAGTGTAGCCATGAGACAGCACACAAAGATTGTCCTGTTATATTGAAGGCATCATATGGGAGATGAAGTCATATCAAAACAAAAAATTAGAAACAGCAATAGTAGGTATTGTCATATATTTACACTTTGAGAGTATCATCAAAAATATCTAACTTTTAGAATCACAGAATCATAGAAACACAGAATGCCTAAGGTTGGAAGGGACCTCTAGAGGTCATCTAGTCCAACCCCCCTGCACACGCAGGGCCACCTAG
>JAWLRI010000192.1:141603-189983 GCA_034781795.1 Crypturellus tataupa | reverse complement strand
CCTCATAGGGCAGATGTTCCAGGCCCCTGATCATCCTCGTGGCCCTGCGCTGGACTCTCTCCAGCAGCTCCACATCCATCTTGTACTGTGGGACCCAGAACTGGACACACTGGAAAATAATCATAATCATTTTGTTCAATTGACTAAACATTTTTCCATGAATTCGGAAAGTCAAACATTGCATAAAGCTGACCATCAGGTATATGTATAGCTTAGAGGATCCCCCTAGATTTTATTGATCTTGTATTGAAAGATGGGACTCATGAAGGTCTAGCTGAAGAAAATACTAATTTGAAAGACAAATTCAAGACTATTTCAGTCTGGAACACTATAACAATACTGTACAGAAGAAGGCTCAGAAGTCATGATCATCACTTCTATATTCACACGGGGTCTTTTCTACAGGAAATAAAAATCATAGTGCATGTATAGTATGGAAAACAGATGGTGGACAAAAGTGAGATCTAGACTGCATTTATCAGGTCACTGAAAGACAGTGACAACATTTAATCCACAAAACAGATGTGCCCCTCAGCTTGTTGCAAAGTCCTGGTTGTCTCATTAATCCAAATAGTTTTGATTTGGTTTGGCTTGCTTGTTTGTTTGTTTGTTTTTGGCAAATAATCTATCTCAGTCTATGTATTGAGAATTCCTCTCAAAGAAAAGATGTGGAAGAATGGGGAGGGAAGGGAGCAGTTATAAAGGTCTTGGTCTGATTGTTCTGACAAGTAAGGCCATGGCTTAGATATGAACCTGTTAAGGTTAGCTATGGTTATAGCTAATTGACCTATTGCTAGGTCAATAATTAACAAAATGGATGCCCAAGCATTCATAACAAGTGAATATATTGAAAAATTATGAAAAACAAGTTTTAAGAATACATAATCAAGTCATTTACTATCAATTAATGTCATGAATTGTTTGCATGGAGTGCATCATATGAAAATATTCCTCTGCTTTTATAAATCCAGGGACATTTTTGATGCTCCATTCAGCTTGGCATCATGGTCTTTGATCCAGACACTGGGGAAAAAGGGATTATTTCTTGGTTCATTTGATCTGTTTTTCTACCTGCTATGCATAACTACAAAAATATCAGAGCTACTTGCAATTGCAGAAGTCACCTAGGAGCTAGAATTGCCAAGGGAAAGTCAAAGAATGTTACAGTGACTAGTTCAAGGAATTGAGGAGGAAAATGAAACTAGTGACTTTGCAGAGGAAAAAAATTATTCCAGGAAATTTCTTTTATTCAGAAAGAAAAATGTCAATGTAAAACACCCTCTGGGGCTTCCTATTTATTTCATTTAGGTTTTGTACATAGCTCATCTGCAAAACAGACAAAAGACAGAGTAAATTAAAACATGTGAGAAAGATGCATATTCTTATTTAATCTAATTTCTTGTGTAAACAGAATTTACCAAAGAAAAGTTTATGTTGCACGGTAAACAAAAAAAATAACTGCCTCTGTGTTCTTTAACACTAAACATTTGGAATAAATCCATTAAAAATCCATTAAATATATTTTAACTATTCTGAGTCTGATACAGAGTACAGTACAGTGGGCACTTTCCGGACTGGACATAGGTAGTTGGATTAGGTCAGAGACTAATCATCAACTGCCTGGGTATTATCAAAGTGAGGAGCATTGCAAAAGTAGCATCTGCCTCTGTTTTCAAGTAATGATCCTGGTTATCTTATTGTAAAGCTTCACAAATTCCAGTTACTTACCTTAGCTATGTGGTATATTTATCTGGAAATCAGGAAAATTAAATAACTGGTAGTTCAAATAATATACCCAGAAAAACAAATCATTACTGAATCAAAGGAACATATTTCCTTGTGTCTGGAGTAGAGCCCAGTTGAAAGCAAACAGAAGCTGACTAATTCTGAAGCAAATGACTCATTGATACAGAAGGGACCATGAGACACTTGTCAAACTAATACTAAAAAGATGATGTTAAAAGAGAAAGGCAGACAGAAAAGATAATGTACTAGAAACACTGAAAAAATAAGAACAGTCTACTATAACTTGAGTGACAGCTATTTCTGATTAATTAAATGACCAGTGTTTCTGAGTTGTAGCTCTTGGACACCTACTTGGTAGGACCATCAGCATGGACAGTTTTATCTAATAGATTGCATCAACATCTAGAAGCAGAAGGCAAACCACAGACCAAATGTTTGTGCCAAGTTTCCTGAAGCTTTCAGGAAGCCAAGATCCAAAGTTAGGAGATGAAAAATGTGACAGTTATTAGGAACATAAGCCAGGAATCAAGAGGTGTGTAGAAGAGCCAAATAAGTCTAAGAAACAAAAATTAAAAGTCATAAAAAGACACATACAAAAGTACAGGAAGAAAGCTTCAGATGCTTAATGAAATCTGTTGAAAGGTCAAACCTTCCAGATGGGGTTATACCTGGGCAGAATCAGTCAGGGAGGGAAGCTACCTAATCGGCAGTTTGGAGTCAGGACAAGAATTGTTTAATCACACTGCCTAACAGAATAGAAATCTTCATACATCTGGTGATAAACACACATACAGTAAAAACACCTTCTGTGTTCCACATTTACAGGAAAAATAGTCACTATTGCTTCCTGTCTTGAAGTTTGTTAAAAAACAAGGATGGAAATTTCTATGACATCATGATATAGTTGTTCTATCTTAGATGATGATAGGACATCATGTAATATGTCCTTTAAGTGATGTCTTAGGGCCAGGTATGGAGTTGTGCCTCATGGTGAAAATGTAAAATCAAAACCATCACAATCAACATAAACAGAAGTCAGACAAAAATAGGGGAGAAAGTAAGTCAGGGATCTCATTTTACAGACATGGAACTGAAGCACATATGAATTTCTACTGTCACAGAGGAAATCTGTGGCAGAGATGGAATGAGGAATGGATTGGATTACTCCATGTAAATAAGTAGGTTTTAATACTACTGACTAATCATTTATTTCTGAGTTTATATTATTTCCCAATTTTAGAATATTTGTGTTTATGGTTAATAAAAGAAGGCAGTGACATGAGAAGACTTCTTCTGAAGAGCTGATGAGCAAGACATGCTAAGCAGGCTCCCTTTCTTACCATGAGGTGGACAGAAATGAAGAGAAGCACTTCCGAACCTCAAATTTCTTCACCAGAAGAACCAATGGAACAAAGAAAAGCAAGAAAGAATTGCAATCTTGTGGGTACATTGTATTAGGAGATCTTACAAATTAAAATAATTTATTGGAAAATAAACTAAAAAGTACAGACACAACTAGAAAACATAAAACAAAATGGATGATTTTTGTCTATAGTGAATTAGTCTACAGCAAAAGAGGAATAATACAATGTGTTGCAGGTTTCTGGGTTTTGTTTGTTTATTTATTTTTAAATTTTCACTCGTGACTTCAGTTCACTGATTTAATCCCAGCTCTCTCAAGAAAAGACCAACAATATGCATCTTTATATGATGTGCTTGGCAGGGAGGCACTGGTAAAAGAATCTGCAGTGAACCAGATAGTGCTCTGTTAAATGATTCTTGCTGTTTTATAGGTCCCTGCAATGCAACCCTTAAGGCTATTCAAGCTACAACAGGCATATTGCTCTTTGCTTTTATTATGCTGTATTAAAACAATATTTTATCAGGATCCAATAAAGTATACATCCTTCACCCAGTGAATCTTGAAACTTTGTTAAAAGAGTAAAAGAAGTGGTAGTTTACCAGCTGTCAATCCAATCCCTGCCTGATAAATTAACATCATTCGTTTTGCAGCAGAGCTTTTCTGTCACAGGGATTACAGCTACTATAAGGACAGTGTAAATAAAATCGTAAGCAACTGTGTCCTCTGACAGAAACTCAGTAGCAATAAATAAATACATTTTTAATGATAAAAACATAAGAAGAAAAAAAAAAAGAAGGGTCCACGCTGTCAGGTCATCAATCAACAATAAAGGATCCAGTTACTCAAGATTTGAACTGACAGGCATTCTTCTTCCAAATAAAACAGCAGCCAAATGAAGACAGTAACTCTCTCAACCAATAAGGTACAAATAATGTCAGGAAAAGCACAGAGCTACAGGAATGCTTAATATTCTGTTAGGAGGAGCCAGACCAGAGAAATTGCCTTCATTTACCAAAGGGGGCAGTCAACTCAGCTAACTGGAAGATGACATGTACTTTGCCAGTATGTCCTCGGTAGTCAAGAGAAAGAGAAGGAAGCATTTCCAACCAGCAAAGTGATCCTATACATGTGGTATAATTATTTTATTATGATATGATTTACTCATCAAAGTGCCTCTATCTCCACCTAATGTCAGGAGTAATGGAGAAAATTACATTAGGCTAGGTTAAACTTTAAGTCAGCTAAAACCTTGTGATCAGACTCTTATTCCATATGACTGCAAGTTGCAGGTAAAAGAGAAGTTTCTGCGGTGGGAACCAGCGAAGCACAAAATTAAGCAAAAAGTACAAAATACAAAAAAATGTCCAAAATACAATAAGTTTACTTTACAAGGAAGGAAGATGAGGTCCTTCATTTGAACGGCATGAAACATCCTTCCATGCCATCTGGCAGATAGATAACATTTTTTTCCCCCTGAAGAACAGATGCATAAACTCTCTCTTTTACTGGCAGCATTCACTGGACCAATAGAGAAATCTATAGAGATATTCAGTTTCTAAAGCTCTTTCATAGTAACTGTGAGTAGTTAGCCTAGGATGGGACTTGAATAAACCTGATAGAGCACACATCCTAGAAGCTGGACATGAATAGACTGCTCTCTGCATGATGGCTATTAAGTACCCATTAAGCATCCTAAGAGCTCTCTGAAGGATATTAAATATTTTCCACAGAGTGAGCCTGTTTCATCTAGAGAGCATGAGAGACTTTCTTGCTTCTTCTCTCCATAACCTGGAGATCAGTGCATACTACTGCACATTAGGATATCTATAGTCGAATCCTACGCTCATCAAAATTGTGGACAAGGAATATTTCTATATAAAGGCTTACAGATATACTTAGTCCTAGGAACAAATAAATCCACTCTCTTCTAAGCAGGAACCAAGCAAAGGTAAAAGGTTGTGTTTGATTTAATCGCCAAGGTACTGGTACATGAGTACTACATTTACTGAGAAATCCTGTCTTCCATAAAGACAGAGGCAGAATCACTGATTGGTTCAAGCAGACTGACATGCCAGTGTTAATTAGACAATTTAAGATTGTGTAACAATGCATTTTTTAGGTTGTGCCTTCCTGTTCTCATTGTTGCACAGCTGATTGATAGACAACATTAGATAGTATTTGCTATTTTAAAATCAGCTTGCTGAACAAGAGAATGAAAGCCTGAAACTTTGCTCTCCTACACATGCAATACATGTCACATGAAGCATTTTTTTACTTCTATGAGAACTAAATGTTTAAACTTAACTGTATTTGAAGGAAGCTTTTGTAAGCAAAGATGTCATGAATAGGGCCTAGAACTATACATATATATCTCTGAAAGTATTTAGCAAAATTATCCAGTTTTGTAGCAACATTTTAAAATATTTGCATAGGCAAGGCTTCAAGAGCTGCTCCTTCAGGTATTTTCTAGCCTAATAGGACACTTTGCAAGAAGACCAAAAGAGGGACATGCATTCAGGTATCTGGGCCAAAAGATGTATGCACTGGCATAGATCTAGACGCAAGGCAATGTCCACTCATGTTGAAATACGTAAGGAATAGACCAGGTATGGCCATACTAAACTTATGAATGTCTTGCACATTAGAAGATTATCTTTTATGGATTTGAGACATCTCCAATGCTAAGTAGAAGCCAACCTGATTTTTTAACACTTGTAGAATTTTAAAATTTGGGAGCCTAGTTCTATCTAAGTCCTGCTTTAGTTACCTAACTCCTCAAAGATATATATTTTTAAGGTAGTAGAACTGTCAGAAAAAAAAGGCCAAAACCAAGAGTTTTGGCTCAGTAATATATATATTTACAATTCATCCTGACCTTTTCTGTATGCAAGTAAGAAATTCAAGGTAGTATTCTACTTATTATATTAGAGCATAAAATTGTACTCATGAGAGATGACCTTACTGTGGCTCTCAAGGTGAAATAAAAAATGAAATTGCCAACAAACATATTACAGCTAGTGATTAAGTGGCTTTTTATACACTCTGGGGAACATTGGGACAGACAGTTCTGATGGGTAAGTCATGATTTCTTCTGATTACACTGAACTATCTTTCTCACTGCAGAGCGCTGATACCAGATTTCAATGGAAAAATAGTTACAATAAATATGTGAAGTATATGTCGTGCAACCAGCATAAGTAATCTTAGCTACATGGACACTGAGTTATGTATCATGAAAAATTGCATACGAGTTGTCCCTTTGAAAGGTTATTTTTATATTTCCTTCATTTAAACTATAGATATGAAGGTCTTCAAAGTTTGGTAATTAAAAAAAAAAAAATATATATATATATATATATATATAAAGTCTCCTTATGTGAGACTTTTTTTTTAAAAAAATGCATTATAATTTATCTTTTTTAAAAAAATACTCCAAATTGCTACAAAGTTTTTATCACAAAGGGTTACTGAACTTGGTGCCAAGGCAGATTCAGGGAATTTTTTTTTCTGCTATCTTTATTGATGCAGTTGTGAATGGAAGGGCATGTTAAAGTGAGGTGTGAGACAGGGACCCCTGCCAGGTTATTCTTTTGTGTGTCTAAAACTAGTTACACTTTTGTGCTGGCTGCCTACATAGGTTTGAGGTACACAGATATATGTATATACTCAGCATCATGCAGTTCTATGAGTCAGGGACTGGTATTTCATACGGTGCTATGTTCAGACATAAGATGGAATCACTAGGAGATATAAACTTTTGAGAGGCGAGAAGTATGTCCAGAGTTCTGCTCTGCTAAGATAAAAAAGGGAAGGGACAGGAATTTGTGGCCATTAACTTCCCAGTAGCAGCCCATACAACTATTATTCAGGAAACATTCATTACCATTATAATAATACGACATAAAATGGAAAACAGTAGAATTAATCCTTACACTTGGCAGATATATGAAATAGCAGATGGCAGTTAAACCAGATGGGGGAATACCCAGCATATCCTAATGCTGTCTGACCATAGACCTGGCATTTCTGCAAAGAATCAAGGCAAAAATCTGGACCTAGCAAAGACCCCACATGTATACACTTGTGCACAATTATTTTTGTGTCTGCTAGGCAGCTTATATTTTTGGCCTATGACACTCTCTTCTCCCCATTTGGGAAGCTTTCCAGACATATTCAAATTGGGGATCTAGCAGCATAGTCAAATATAATCCTCTCTCTGGCACAAAGGATGACTGAAGAAGATTGGCAGAGTCCTCCCCAATTGCTTATTCTCTATAACCCCAAATAACAGGTTAGTTCTTGCCTGTCTCTTGAAGCAAAGTAATGCACTTCCTACGTATTATAAAGGCCAGTAACCATTTTGTAGAGCTTTTTGTTAATGGATGGGACTGCATCGATATGAGGGTATACTTTACAGTCAGCTGTACTGTGTAATCCATACAACAGCAACTGTAAATTCATCTATCTTCAAATATGGAGTTATTTTTGTTATTAATATTATTGCTTGTAATTATTTGTATTATTCCATCATTTCTGAGGAAAAAAAAGCAAATTTAGAAGCCTATGTGACACGTTCTGCAGATAATATAACCTGAAATATTCAGTTGAACACCCTTAAGTTACTTATGTGAGTGGTGTTCTACTTTAAAGAAATGCTGTACTAACAGTTCCCAGAATCCACATAGTCTTTAAAGCCTCAAGATCAACTCCATTCCTTGAAAGAGTTTTGGTTTCTCTGTATGCTCTGAAGAAACCTTTGATAATGGGAATGTTTGCTATGTACCTAAAGCAAATAAAAGTAATTATATTAATATTGACAATTTTGAAGAAACACTACAAGGCATAGAATAAAAATTGTTTCAAGGCTTGCTTTAAGCATGCACATGGCTGTCAAATCTACAGTTGTCAAGCCTCTTGCTGATTCAGTAAGCAAATTCAGAAATGAACCAAAGAACCAATGTTAATTTTTCATAAGACAAGGATGCCTATTCCAGCATTCAGAACTAGATTTTATTTAAAACTGTAACTTTCTGTTATTTATTATGTACTCAAAAAATTCTTATATTTATTTTTTTCCATTATAGGAGATCAACATGTTGCAAGGATGCAAGCAGTCACACTATTGGTTAAAAAATATCACTTTTGAGAGTTACAGAAATTACAATTATACCAAATATCCCATGATACTTCAGAACAATCAGAATTTCATAACAATATATGCCTTCAAAAGCATGTACTACTTCATAACATGTCACTTCATAATAATATCCTGACCTTCAGTTCCAGGTCTTCTAGTTCTTAAATATTTCACAGCCTGGTTAACTGAAATGGTTAACTGCCTTCTCTGAAGCCATTAGAACAAAGAAATCTTTGAAATTTTACAGCGCATTTTCAGACAGAGTTTTCTGTAAGAGTCATTAACATCTACGAGCTGTGCAGAATGAGATTATTTTAGATTAGGGGAAATTTGGGTAACAACTTCAGAGGCAGATTTTTCCTGATTAGGAAAAACAGTGAGAAAAAAAAAATCAATTTCTTATAGGCATTTCTAGGGAGTAATATGCATATTTTCCTTAAGAGAACGTTTTGTAACTACTGGTTTACATCGATAATAGCACTTACATTGTATTGTATCTCCTATGAGGGATAGAAAAGCACTGACTTTTGTATGGAAATTGTCAGATTTCCCAGGTTTCACATCACTGAGACATCTTCAGTCCTGTCTCTTAATTCTTTTTTTACAATTAATTCTTTTATTACAATGTCCTCTTGAAGATTTAGATTTTGGTCAGTGAGTATCCAAATCTCTTTGGGTTCCAAATCCCCTATGAACAACACAAGCCATTTTCTGAAAGTGATCATGGATAAATGTCACAGTGAAAACAGTTGGATTTATTGACAGTTACAGATCCTTCCTTGGCACACAGGGTGATGATCGGCCTGGTAGGTGTGTAAATACTGACAGATAAGCAGAGCAGATGACTCTGATAATTTAATCTTTATAAGATTCAAACAGGTGCATGGAATTCTAACCCTCTATTGCTATTGTAAAGATCTGGGGGAAAAAAATCCTTAAGATCAGCACTTTTTCATGGTTCACTATGAGTTAATATTAAAAGAACATGTCTGCAGGATAATAAGGAGAGCTTAAGCTTGGAAATTATGAATTTGTTTCACTGCATTTCTTTCTCAATGGAAAACTGCATAGGCCAGCATTTAACATTCAGGCTAATTTACCTCATCAAGACAGTTTAGTAATTTATATCCAAGACATACCCTTTTTTTTTTCTATTTTGCTCAGTGCCACACAAGAAAAAAGATACTTGATTGTTCTGTGCAGGCGTTTCTCAAGACCACCCATTTCTTCAATTAGAAAATATGTAGCTGTCTAGGGAGGGCTCTTTCTGGTGGTGAGATGAAGTACTGTTAGGGGGGGAAATTAATTTAGAGAGAAATAAATTCAGATCTCTTCTTTGAAAGAGTACTTTGAGTACTGAGTGGTTCAAAAAGATAGAATCCCAAGGACATAGAGCAATGAATAATAATAATAGTTACTAATCATTTACCAAAATTACTAGACTGAAGTAGGAACTACTGCAAAAGAGTCTTGGGTCCTAACGACTGCCTCAGAGTGAGATCCTCTGTGCAGGATTCTGAACTGTGAGTTAGGTCATGCCAGGAGCTCAAAGTGCTTGAGTGGTACAGCGGGCTCTCATTACCAAATCACTGTCTGCGTGACAGCAGGGAAGCAAACTCTCACACCCTGCAAACACTACTCTACTTTGAGTAGCAGAACGTGTGGATGACAGGCAGTTCTCTGTGGTATTTCTCATTATTTTGTGTTAAGACTATTTGATGAGCATGTCCCACAGCTCCTATTAAGAAGATCAAGACTGGTAACAGAATTGGGTCAATTGCCTGAGGAGTCCATGGCACCAAGGATTATCCAGTGACAAGCCAGAAGGTCAAGCCCAGATCAGCAAAGTACAGTGTTGAGCATAGCATACCCTGTGTACAGTTCCAGCAAGGACTGAGGACAAATCCTGAGATTAATGTAGCCCTGGGTCCAATGGGCAAAGGCTGCATGGATGGATGCCTCTGTCGAGGACGGTGCGGATAAGTAGGTTACACTGGTGCACCGAGTCCTATGGACTGTTTAAGATTTCTGCAGATGTTGCAATATCTAAATATGACATAAAGTGAATAAAATATCAGTGAGGCTCCTAAGAATCTTTGGTAATCTTAAACTCTTTGGAAAGGTATTAACCCTATATTTTGAAGATATTTTAAAAATAAACAGCCTTCTAAAAAGATACCTCTTGGACCACCCATTTCATTAGTCAAGATTAAAATAACAGCTAATGACACTGAAGACATTTAAAGTGTGGCAGGTTTCAATTAGTGAAAAGAAAAAAGAGGATGAGAAAGTTTTGGCAGTGGCACAGGACCACTGACGAGAACTGAGTTATAATGTTTTGGACAGCAAGCATGGGAAGGGAGTTGAATTAGTTTCTGATTAATAGATCCCTACTGGAAGAAGTGCTATATTGCAAAAAGGACTGTGACAGACCAGTAAATATAAACTATGAACTTCCCTATTCCATTTTTCTCGGTTGATTTAAGGTCTATGTTAAAAACATGTGTATGTTGCAAGGAGCATTATTTTACTTCTGAAAATTTGAGAAAAATATGTCATTGAGCAATCAAAATGACGGACTTTTTTGAATTATCAAGCTCCTTTCTTTGAACATGTATTCAACAGGAGCATTATCTTTACGAAAAATATTAAGCACAACAACCTTTTCCCTCATATTTAATGAAGTGCTCAGAAAAACTAAGCAACATAACTAGCAAACTGATCTTAAGCCTACTGTAGTGTTAGAGTCCTTCTGTTACTCAGAAATACTTCCTCAAAAGCTGTATTGCCCTTAGGGCTGAGTACACCTTCAGAGCAGAGAGTTATGTCTAGACTCAGAAATGTTTTTATTCTTCCTCTTTCTTTTAGTTCCTTGAGTTCCAGCTTTTTTTCTTGTCAAAGTCCTCTTTAATTATCCTATTACTAAAGTAAGAAGTCCCACATAACATACTATCTACTACGAGAGGGGACTCTTTCCTATTTTGGATGTCACAAGGAAAAACAATAGAGTTATCATTAAGAAAGCATATGCCATACTTCACTGTTCCTTCCTACACTTTTTTTACCTTTTCTTCTCTTCTTGCAGCCTGTTTATCTGCCACTGTTCTGAGTTCTTCAGGAAAATTTAAGCCTCTTTTTTTATCTCCTATGTCTTTCTAGAGCTATATTGCTAACCTCTATTATGGAAACTTTTTTTTTTTTTTTAATTTACATAGAGATCTCCAAATAGCAGGAAAATATATTTACTGAATGAAATTCTTGATGTATTTTATGGAATTCTGGAATGTACGAAGAATCAATAATATTTGTCTGAAGATGTTTGAATACAGGAAAGCAATGAGATTGTATTTCTTAAATAAACCATTTGGAGTAAATAAATCAAAATATTCCATTTCACTTAACCACCAAAAACTAGACTAATGCCCACAGTAATATGTACCCTTTCCAAAGAAGCAGAAGTACTATTGTTGCCATAACAGTTTAGGGCTGACTCTTTCAGACAGAAAAGAATATAATGAAGCCTGAAATGTCCTTTCTTTTCCATTGATATGTGAAAAATATTGCCTCTCCTTAAAAACTTTGTTAATCCTAAACTCCACTGGGTTTGAAGAACTGAATCAGTGAGATTGAGTGTGAGATTATGCTACTTCTGAAATGGAAAAGAATCAAAAGAAAGGTTGGGCACAAGCATTAGTTTTCTGAAAGTTTGATTTCCTGCATAAATGACTGCCACAAGAGAAAGGCAGTAACAGGATTCTTTTTATCTCACTTCATCTAATTCTTAATGACATTTTTTCAAAACGCTAAGTGGATTCAATTACAGAGTTGGACACAAATTTTATAGATTAAATTTTCCATCAGTCTTTCACCCATCCTAATCCTTGGTATCTATATAGCTAAAAAAAATCTGATATATAAAAAATGATATTTGCATGCTTCCTCTTATATAAGGAGTTTTTTTTATGTCATGACCATTGACACCAAATCTCTCTATTTTATTTAGAGAAATTCGATATTAGGGTTCTAATAATATTGGATTAGGAGATAACGTCAAGAATAAAAGATAGATCTGCAGAACAACAGTACATCTTCTGTGATCTTTTTTAAAGTCGCTCGAACGTATTTTTCATTACTACTAACAGACTATCCCAAGACTGGGTGGCCTACTAAAAAGCTTTTCTTTAAACTTGTTGTGAAGCAAGAGAAGACTGATTCATTTACAGTTAGAATTCCTTTTATTCCTGCACTGAACAAATAAATTCTCATCTTAGAATTATTATGGCAAATAGTCTTGTATTTGCATAAACAGATAGCAGAAGCTTCTGCTATTACCTAAATGGTTTTAGGGAGACATCTTATATAGTCCAATTTTCCTCATAGAAATTCGTATTCTACATTTACATACAAAAAAAAGCCAAACAAATGAACAACAAAAAAACAGCTATGTATCTTCACAAATCTCAATAATGAGAGATACTGCTAACAGTGCAGCTAACATGAAAACAAGATTACATGAAATATGTTTCTCCATGACTGTGTGTTGCAGAACAAACAAGAGTGGTAAGGCTCCATTACCTTCTTCAAATATTACAAATACCCAGATTGTTGGTGTTCAGAGATCTGATTATTCACAATGATTCCCTAAGACTTCTTCCGATTTCCAGACCTTGAGCCTCACTCAGCTCCCTAAATAAGATTCAACCTACATAAAATTTTTCTTCTATAGCACAGTTACTTGGTAGATGACCTTTGCACCTGAGACAGAAACACAGCTCTGATTCAAAAGCTAGTCCCAGGGAAGCCCATGACAACAGCCCCACTGCCTGCAGTGGATACGTGACCCCACCTAAAAGGGAGAATGCATTTTTTATACCTCAAATGATACTGAAACACAATGTTTCAAAGTGTTTATGGATTGTCAGAAAATGTGTTTCTGGGTAACAGAAACAGTTCAGTTTGATGAATTAAAAATATATCATTCTGACGGCAAATATTTCACTTCTTATTTAACATTACAAAGAAAGAAGCAAACTTCTAAGCCAAAGTTTTAGAAATAGATTTTTTCTTTTATTTCAATACAATTCAGAAATGGGAGATTTTGATGCTATAATTCAATTAGGAATGAAAATATAAAAATATATACTTTTAGTGCCAAAATTGCCAGTTTACATAAAGTAGCATTTTCTAATGGAAAGTTGCATTGATGAAAATTTTACAGACTGATTTAATTGCATCTTTCTTACTTGTGTTTAGGACCAAGCATATTTTAAAGCTAATGACACAGATACCACTGGAAGGCAAATCATAAAGATATCCTTTAAAACATCCTGTGATCAAGAAAAGCTTTCAAAGCTTTACAAAGGCTTTTTAGGCATTGTATACAATTGAATCAAAAAATATTTAACCTTTTAATGACAATGAGATATCATAGTTTTTAAGATATATGCTTAGAAGAAAATGTTTAATTTCACTGTGCCTGACTGCTGAAGGCTCGATGGCTTAACTTCAGTGTTTTATTAATATTCAGCTTGTACATGAATTATATAGTTTGGAAAAGGCCCTGTGATGAAAGACGCTATAAAAATAGTCTATGTATATTTTGATTATCACAGTAGTTAAAATCTACCACTCAAATTATGATGATCAAATGTCTCTGCAACCTTAAACAACACTGTAATTAAATGAAAAATGTTTCTTTAATTGTAGAAGTTTAATTCAGTTGTTTAAACAATTACAACGCATGTGTGCAAATATAAAATACATTGAAATATCTGAAAAGTGTCAAGCTATGTTTCACCAGTTATCTAGAGTGATAGTTCCACCACTGCCTTCCAGTTAGATAAGAGGGATTATTTAACAAGAGATAGAATTGTTAAAATAAAAGACTAATAACTGATATCCTTGTTATTATTATTTTTTATCTTTTTGTTATAGGATTTTGTTGTAGGATTTTTTTTATCTTTTTGTTATAACCCTGTGCAAAATAGATGTTTCCACTATGTATTAATCAATGTGAATATGCAGCACTTGTGTCCCTGACATCTTTATAATGGAATAATACTTTCACTTATAATCCTGATTATATTAGAAATTTTGTTTCAATGGAAAATGCAGAAATGTTAGCAATTCCAGTGGACTGTAACCCAGTCTTAACACAAACAGCACAGTGAGACCAAGACTATGATAGAAATGTAAATAGAAATAATCTTTCAACAAAATATATGAATGAAAAGAAAGGAATGCATGAAACTGTCATATACACTTAATTCAAGCAGAGATTGATGGAAAGATACCCAGTCTCACCCAATTTTAATTGCTAGAGGGAAACACAAACAGGCAGACAAGCACTTCCAGAGGGCAATTTACCCCCATTCTAGTTGAACTGTTCTCTAAAGGGCTCTCAATCTGCTGCAGATAGTAAACTGTAGGGAAAGTTAGATTGCGTATTTAACTGTAAGGTAGCTGCAGTTCACTAAGAACAGCCGAGTCATACAAAGAGCTATTGTAATTTGTCCTGAAGATATTTGTACTGGCTTTCTTATAATGAAAACAGGACAATGTTAGTGTGTTATAAAGCAAATATGGAAGAACACAAATCTGACATATGCTTTCAATTATGAATAGCGCTTATCCTTGTTTTATATTTATTTGTTTCTTAGGGTTTGCTTTTCCCTTTCTGCTTTTTCATTTGCTTTTCAGCTGATAAAATAATACATACATAATACATATTAATAAAAAGTTAAGATGAATACACTTTCATGGATAAATAATTACTTGTGAGAATTTTCATGGGAATTTTGTATCATGGCAAATTAATAAAATGAATATTACCATTTTGTGCCCAGAATCAAGCACAGAAGAGACTCAAGTCCCATAAATACATTACCACATAGCAACATGTTGCTGTATGCTATTTTACTAAACCAGCTGCTAGTATAAGTAACTCTAAAGGTTCAGGGATTTCCTTTTCCTAGTCAACAACCCATTGTTAATCAGTTTGTTGTTTGTTTGTTTTTCTACAAAAAATTAGGTTACTAGTTAAATAAACCAGTAGTTCCTACTCTGAAGTGCTCCTGGCCATAGCAAACAGTACATTTAGTGAAGTGTCATTGTAATGGCATTATAAGGTACACATACTAAGCAGTTTGCCAGTTAGGCAATAAATAATGAGCCTCGTCTCTCTGGTGATACTCAGGAGACTGAGAAGTCACTTTAAACAAGAGTTAAAGGAATCATACAACTCTAAAAATGCATCATCATTCTACCCACTGGCTCTGGAATGTGGCTTATTTTGTAAATCGACAGAATAAATCTGCACAAAAAGATGCAGCTGACACAGCTGCAGGACATAACAATCAAGCTGTCTAGAAACATGCATCTGATTTTTTTTTATAGAATAATCTTTTAAAGTTATAGTAATTTCATTATATTCAAATGAAATTTTGAATTTATTTACCTTGTTATCAAAGAATGAATAAATTCTGTTTTTTTTTAATGTGCTTAACAAGCCAGAGACATGACATGAAACATATCCAGAGAACTTCTTTTTGAAATACAGTCACTGTAATGTGTTAATCTAAAGCAAATAAGCGATTTGGCTCTTCTGAACAGATAATTGGTTTCAGATAACTTTAAACAGAAATAAAGTTAAAACATTCTCAAATAAACCTTGGAATACAATGACTTTTTTTTCCAGAAATAAGTTAAAAGGAAAAGAAGAAAAACCCTCAAGTCAAGGATAGTTCATCTTGAAATGTACATAGCAATTTCTGAAAGTTTGGCATTCCAACTCAACTCATGTAAAATATTCAGGAATAAATATAAAAAGAGTTTATTCTACTTAATGCACTGTAATCGATATTGTAAAATTGTCCTGGGCAAAATACAGATACCAGATATCTGAAAGGTAGAACTTATCTGATTTTTGTTTGTTTAGAAAAGGAAATTTCCAGAGTAAGGATTATATCAAAAATGAATTTTATCTACACATAAATAAATTCTTAACAATTTAATAAGAAAATAAAATAATAAAAAGAAACATAGAAGAGTTTTCTGTGTTTTTTTATTTGGCGTATTATATACTGATTAAACTATATGAACTGCTCTATTAATAATCAAAGCATTTTAAAAATCTTTCCATAAGAAATGAGTGGCTTTTTAATAACCAGTATTAAATAAGACATGATATAATCCAGACCCACATTTGTTTTTATCTAGAAAACTAATCAAAACATCAACTTTGTTTTCCATATGATAGCCAAAATCTTGTGAACTGTGAAAGTCAGAGCCTCCAGTGGCAGAAATATTGCAGATAAAGGGTATCAACTCCTTCCACATTGTGGAAATATTCATTTCTGAGCTAGCCTACATGGTATTCGGTTTGAATGTAAAAATTAGGATTGAATCACCAGTGTGATCATTTGGCCTGCTATCAAATAGCAAACATGGTGGCTTTAAGATTAATTAATACAAGGGCTACACAAATTTCCAGAGATTTCAAATAATCCAGGAAATGCTAGAAAGAACTTTCCCCTGCTAGGACAGCCTGGACATTTTGGACGAGATTTTTTGTTTTGTTTTGTAAAATAACTATTGAAATTCAGGATTCTATCCTCAAAAAGAAAATTTAGCTTAGCCCTAGGGTTCATAGTTGCAACATCTGCATGATGTTGACACTGAGAAAGCATTGTTCCAGTTTTGGGATTGTATTCGTCCGTTGGCCAAGAACTGTGTTATCATCTTGTAAAAATTTAATTCCTTTTAAATCCTGTGGAACAGATTTATTTATTTTTTTATTTTAATTTGTTTAAGACCTTGAGTCATTTTGCTCTCTGAGTTTGGAGCCCAAAGGTCACTGGCTTTGGCCTGTGCGCCCTTGTTTCAGTGTCAGAACGGGGTAGTGAGGGTGCAAGAAAGGGGGAAAAAAAAAAAAAAAAAGGAAAAGGAAAAAGGAAAAGAAAAAGAAAAATATATATAAAAAAAAAATGCCAAGAATAGAAAAGGTCTGAAAGGAGAGATTAAATCAATGACAAATTTTGTGGTGTACTAGGGCCTCCCAGGCTGCTGATGGGGCTGGGACAGGTAACAGCTTAGCAGTCATGAAGAAAATGTTAATAAACTGCTGTACGTTGGAAGAAAAAAGGTGCTTCAGGACTTTTGAGATTTACCATTCCTAGAACTGGTTAAAAGACAAAGGCTTGAAATCTGGTGCATTCCTCAGTTAATTAAGTAATTGAGAGGGTAGCCATAGATCAGCTCAGAAATTTAGTCAATCATCTACTGCTGGGCCTGGGGATAGTGTTAAACTGAAAATGAGCCTTTGTTCCTCATAGTTATCTATAAAACACTCTGTACTTTTTTATCCTTAGTCACCTTCATTTCCTGTCTAGTCAGTGGCATAGAACAGGAACCTGATAGAAATGCTTCTCTAGTTCAGATAAATTGTCATTTAACTAGAACTGCTTTTTGACTTTGACTACAGAGAAAAGCCTCAACTGTCTCCCAAGTAACAAAAAGACATGAGATGAATTCCCTTCCTCAGCATGGGGCTAACCATAGCTCCGCCCATTCTAAGGTATGGTTTGCCAAAGACTAAGGTATCCAAGCAGTTTTCCTTTGCTATAGAAAGGTCACACAATTACCTTTAAGCATGTATATAGTCCTTAACATTGAATATAATTATGAATGTGAAAAGATAATGACAAGCTTAAGCACTCAGAGATACTACATTGCTAAGTATATTGCAGAATTGAAAATCATGATGAAATGCAGCTTTTGCTTTAAATTTTACAAAGGAGAAACTATTTGGCTAAAATGATTAGTCCATACATCAGTCTTTCAGAAATCATCATCAGGTCAACAAGATCGGTTTAGGGGATTCCTCGGCATCTTTCTGCATCTTCCACCTTGCTTATACACTCCATACTTTAGAACATTGATCCCACTATGTGATCCCTGCAATATTACACAGGATGTGTTCATATTTTTTTTCTCCTTTTGCAGAAAAAAACAAAGTGTTAAGTGTTTAAATTATTTCAAGATGGGATAAGCTCCTGGAATGTGATGGAAGACACCAGTTCTGGTTTCAATTTCAGAACAATTTAGAAATATTATTAGAAGTGTCCCTATCTCATTTCATTGTCCATAATCAGAAAGCTGATGTTTGTTGTTAAATCAAATAATTTATCAGCCAATAGGTGGCACTGAAAGTATTTAACATTTATCTATATTTTTGATTTTCTTAGAGGAGACTTCAAACTTTCCCTCAGGTAAATGATTATGCATACACAGATTAAAATTCAAGACACATGTTGAATTCTGCCATTAATAATACTAAAAATTTTTAAATAGTTGGAGAACTATCAAGAGTTTAAATAATTCTCCTGAAACATGAGCATGTGCCTCATAATTTGTATCTTTATCATAACCAATTGTAAGTGAGGATATCCCATTACGACTGTGGCATTTAATGACTTTCCAGGAAGTGTCTTAGTATGAAGTTTAAGCTGTAAATATCTGGGAAAATTGTAACATTCCAGCAATTGACTTCTACCATAGCTTTTGCTGGCTGTATATCTATTTTTTAATTGTAACTTTTTTTCCTGGCTGCTTTCCCTTTTGCAATCCTGTGAGGAAAGAAAGAAGATGCTGTAACTAGCATAATGTAATCTTTCATCAGTAACCTTCACTTTAATTTTATTAGGACAAACTTTACAAGCAAGTTCTTCATTTGTTTTTGTAAACAAGCTCATAAACTATTCTACAAATAGAGTAAATGAGAAATTTTAGATCAGGTTTCAAAAGAAATGTACCCTAACATATTCATAAGGAAGCAAACCTTCATTGATAAGGTTTTGCTAAATTTAAATCTCCTTTGACCAAGTGTAATTCCAAAAATATTAAGCATCAGTGGTTTGGTTTATACTGAATATAATGCAGAGCTTCTCTGTACAACTGGTGTTTCATATGCATAAACAAACTTCCTCAAATCTTTTTTATTGAAAGATAAGACAATAGGGAGAAATGGGAGTGATTTATTCTGAAAAAAAAAATGTAATGGTAAAAAATACAATATAAATGTTATTCCATTTTCAGACTGCATCTCTACACCTTCAAAAAATGCTGCACCTTAAAGTCAATATAGGCATGATAATTTTCAGCTTTACCAATCCAAAATACAGGAATGTTCACTGTAGTGGCATGCACTGTAGTGTTACAGAGGACAAGAAGCAAATGGCATAGACAGGTTAATATGTTCAAAAGAGAGTAAAAATCAGGTACTTTCTTTGGTAGTTCATTAGTGTCACCTTGCTTGGAATTTCAGTACATTATGAATACTTATGAATAACACTATTATGAATAGTGTTAACATAGTGTTCATAGTGTTAACATTTTCATCAAAAAGGGGAAAACCTATTGTATGTCAAAATAGTAACTAAATTTTGCTAACTGCAAGAGCTCTATTTTTGCAAGATTCTAATTTACTCTGCTCTACCAGTGAACCTTAATTAAAAACAACTAGGAGCTCTTCATATATTCCTTCCTTCTTCATTCCCTGCTAGCAGGAAAATTAAAGTGTCTTCAAATCACAGAGCAGTAGAACATAATAATTTACTGTTACAGCACAAACCTAGGCAAGGTTTAGAACTTTCCAACTCTACCTGAATTGATTCAGGAAAGTTATGACACCGCAGCTGGCTCATGGGGATAAATGTATCACATCAGAAAGTATTTCAAGTTAAAAACATGAGCCACTAATTTAAACCTAGCTATTCTGTGTTCAGGAAACAAAGGGAGCCACTAAAGCCAAGACAAGAAGATTGAGCGAGGATGTAGTCTCCATTAACAATAAAAACGTATCTGCTAAAAACATCACTCTTAGCATTCTTAGCAGTCTTTGCATGTACAGACTCAAAAATTCAACAATGAAACATTTTCACCAGCCTTCAGATGGTTAAACAACTATTTATTATTTTGTTTATAATAAAGCCATGGGTCAGATTTTATGACAAACATGTATGTCCAGTTGTTGTAACACCTGAATATTTGAATGAGAACGCTAATCTATTTTTCTCACATAGACATATAATTTTCAAATAAAATATTCTTTATCAGATGAAGAACTGTTGAACTTAGACACTTGAGGAAAGATCCAAACTACTGATTTTCCACCTAAGCTTTATGATAACTCCAAAAACTCTCTGTAGCATTACTTTTGGAAATCTTATATTCACTGCGAGCCTGAAAGTTCAATAGCTGCCTACTAAAGTATTTTCCTTTTATGTAATGGTTAATCAGCTCACTACAAACACATTCACCTACGATGTTCACCACTCTCTTCAGACTCAAATAATTTTTGATCCTGTGGTATCCAGGACAGAGGTGAGTGTAGGATTCTCCAAAAGTGTGCTCTATTTTCTCTCCTTTGAAGCAGAGTAGTAAAAGAATGTGAAATATCAATCTGTGATAAATGCACTTGTCTGGGAAAGGGAGCTTGTTTATCTTCTCTCAGCAATTCCTCCTCAGACTCTTGAGTAATCATGAGATGGTAAGGCATTCTGTAATCTTTATTGTAATCTTGTAAATTTTAAATGAAAAAATAACCAACCTTGCATTATACTGTTATATTATAAATTATTTGTGAATTTATTTATGTGGGAGCACATACACATAAGCAAGCAAAGGAGAGTAGCACTCTTTTGAATAAAATTCATACTTTTTCAGCAATAATAGAAACCAATAAAATATTATGAAATATGTCTGCCTGGCTCTGTAAACAAGAAAAGCAGAGAAAAAATTAATCTCATAATATCTTTGTCAAGATTATGAGATAGATGTGACGCAGCATTATGTAGGAATGTGCTCAAGAGAATATACAAGACATTGAGCTCTCAGTGAAAATCTATGAATCATATTTTTAAAATATTCAAAATTTATGTGGCAGAGATGTAATAAGACAGAGACCACCAAACTAACAGGAGGATCATCTGTCAGTTATCGCTAATACAGGCACTGTTTTTGTCCATCATTTGTAACTATATTATGTAATTCTATGCAGGAGAAGACCAGGGTTTTATTCAAAAGCCTAAATCTACAACACAACCTTACAATTTAGACATAGTCATTGGAGCTGTTCTAACCATTTTCAACAACATTAAATCTAATTAGTACATGCCACTTTTAGAATCCTCCCTAGACATCTGTATTTCTTAAAGGATTTACAAATTTTATTGTTTCTCCTATAACACCAGTGAATACATGCATACTAATGGCACCCTATGGAGCTTTCATTGTAGTAATGTGTTGGTTTTCTTGTAAGTAAAGTTTAGCGATAACTACAAGCAAGTGTTAACTACCAGTTCATATTATTCCCTCTTATCATCACAGATTATCAAACATGCAACAGCTTTCTAAACTCTTTGGTCCTCCTTGTTGACATCAGGATAAGATTTCATAAAGAATGAGAAATGTGATACCACAATTGCCATAGGTATGCTACAGATGGAAGACTGCAATAAATTGGTTTGGAGGTTTGTCGAGGTCCATACAGGCAGTATATATTGAACTCACTGCATTGTTAACTCTTCCGAGACATTGTCTTTCTGAGATTAACTCTCAGATATCTATAAGCATCTGAACAATAATGGAACAATATTCTGATTGTATTGTATTGGTGTGCTTGGAATAGTGGTATATTCACTCACAGAGTGTATTTCTACAATTAGCTACACCTCAGGATATAGTCATATTTTCAGATGTTATCTTCTTATCTGACATCCTGTCAGATCTTTGAGAGATTTTCAAGAGCTATTCTTTGTTTGTGTGGAATTTGTCATGGCATCCCAATGCATCCAAGGTTCACTGTAAGTAGTGATAGGATAATCCATTACTGAACTTCTCATTTGATATCATTTAAGTGCTAGATTACACTTTTTTGTCTCTATATTTTTCTTTCTTCATAGAAAATCTAATCCCAGAGCTGATATTCTGTTCTTAACTGTACCATGTGATCCTTGTCCAAAACAAACTGTCTTCTAGCATCACCTCTCATCAAACTTTCTGGTCATTCTCTTGTCCATACTGATGCAAAACTGTAGGAGATGAAGCGATAAATCAGAACACACAAAGCTAGAATCTGCAACACTTGTCATAGCTACAAAAAGCACTACAAGAAAACTCAAAATGTGACAGCTGATGGCTTACATTGGTCATGGATTTATCGAAAAGGAATCAGCTTATCACAAATGGGTAGAAAGTTAATTAGAATTTTTTTCCACTCACAAGTAAACTTTCTGTACAAAGCTCTATCAAGATAAAAGGACTTAAAATATATATACTTTTTTCATATTTGTTACATGATGGCATATATGGAGACCTCAGTGATAAATGAAAAAAGAGAGTCCTGGATTTAAATTAATATTTTTGTTAGTAAACAATTTAACCTGCTCTAATTAGTCTTGGACAGTGCTTTAGAAAGGCTAAAGTCATTAGCAGTTCTTGGATGTTTGTACCACAAAACAAACTCTTCTAACTAGTGAAGGAAATAAGATCTTGTTATAATGAGCAAACCATCAAGATGTTGTCTAATGGTGAGACTTGTTAGAGTTCTTGTTGAAACATCGCCTGCTGCTAAGCGAACAGGTTTGGCAGACATGAATTAGGGAGGCTAGTAATTGTAACCTGCCAGGGCTCTTTAGGATAGGATGATCATAATAATATAGAGAACAACTAAGGAGAACTATTGAGAGTAACTGCCAGAAATGGGATTTCACCTTATGCTTCAGTGAATCCACTTTCTAATTAGTTATGGGAAATATTCATAGCAATCTGGGAATCAGCTGAAACACAGAAGAGTAATAACAATGGCAGATCATTTGTTTACACAAAGTGAGATAAGTTAAGCAGTTAGTAAGGCCATTGCCGCCCTAGGCTACAACTCGCTGTTTTTCAGAAAGAGTCGGCAATGGATAGGAAAATTAGAGTCACAGCTAGGACTGCAGTATTCCACTGATTCTGTATGTGGCTGGGATCTACTGCAGTAGCTGCCTGGAACAGGCACCACGTGTCTCCATTCTCTTCCTTCTTCTCCTTCTCATGCTTCTCACCTCTTCACTGTCTTTCTCCTAACATTCTCCTACAATGGCATTGGTCTGGTACTGCGGAGGAATAGTGTGTGCTGTTTTAGTGAGAAAATGACTACTGCAGCTTTAGAAATGGTTGGAGGGAGAAAGGGTAGAAGATCAACTGTGAAATAGAACTAGAAAGTTTTTTTTTTTTAAAAAAAGGGAGGAGGGGGGATTCAAAACGGCATATATGGCTGAATGGGAAGATAGGTGAAAGAAGATGAAAGAAAGATAAAAAGATTTTCCTACTTAAAACATTGCAACAGAAAAACTGTTCTGTTAAATGTTAAAGATTGCAAAATTATTCATTTATATATATGCTTTGGTTTTATATTATTAAGATACATACTCAGCTTATTTCTCCATTTTTCCAATGCAGGGGTGCTAAGATTGGGCACAGACAGCATGGGAAATGTCAGAATCTCCTCCTGGAAGATAGACATTAAGAGAAGCATTAAGATAGACATTCTTTCATGCCATGATTCCACTTTACACAAGACTCAGGCTCTGAGGGAAGAGTGTTCCATTCTTCAATAAGTGTATTCTATCCCTTCTATAACTACATTCCACTCTTTGTTCAAGGCAGACAAGCAAACTGAGAAGCCAGATAATGAATGAGTCAATACTTGACCTCATGTTCACCCTCATCAGTACTTTTTGTTAAATTTCCAGGAAAAGTAAAGGTGCTTTGAGAAAAAAGGTCTTGTAGGTCTCTGTGGATTTGGGTTCTGGTCTGATCACAACTGAAAAAAAAAAAAAAGGAGGCATGTTTTAATTGGATTATTACAGTTCTAAGACTAGCTGGATTCAATATTTTCCACATATCTTCTAAATTCAGTGATGCAGTGGCTCTGTGATGCAAGAGTAGCCTATTATATTATATCATTCTGAGTCATCCTAATACAGCTTATATGGAGCACAGAGGGAAAGAGATATCCACTACCCACCCTACAGTCAAAGCTCGCAAAACCAACACTATAAAAAGACATAACCCGATAAAACTTGAGGTTGCATTCTGATATATACACTTCTAGTAAATGTTACAAAGACAGCATGAAACCTTTTATTTCCTGACATTCCAGCAATTACCTTTGCTGCCTCAACAAGAGACATTTTCTGATTTAGAAAGCTAACAGAAATCCAGGAATCATTAGACATGCTTTTGATATTTGAGAGAATCAAACAAAAGACTCGAAACACATTCACGGCAGAGACGTCCGATAAAGAGTATGACACAACTAATAAAGAGTACTACCAGTTTTTCATCCACCAGGTTGATATACATTAGAAATTCCGGTTATGCCAGCGGGTTTCACAGACATTTGCTGGCAAATGACACACTTAACACACAGGCTTGTTTCAGTTGAAACCTCAAGTCCCTGTTCTATACAGAGTCATTAGAGCTGCTAAGTAATACTGCTGCAATGGGTTTATTTGTTTTTAACTTGGACGAGCAATGTAGTTTTCTTTAGCCTTATTCTAGGAAATGGCCATACAGTATTCAGTGATGCTTTCCAGAGAAATTCTGCCCAAGGCAAATTTCTCAGATGGGACATTTCACTCCAAATGTTTAGAACCTGGAAAAGTTATGAGAAATTGAAGACAAGTTCTTAAAATGCTAGTTAAACTTAATTTAAGAAAATGCTTCCAGACCAATAAAAACTTGCTGGCACTGAAGTCACTCAGAGCCAGAATTTTGTTATGATCCTTGTTTCAGCTGCTTTCGGGGGAATGTGTTTTTACCGCACATTTACAGCAGACCCCAGACTTTTCATACTACTATATGCCAAGGGAAACAAGTAGACCCTTTTCTTTTGCCAGTCTAGAAAGAAACTGGCACATAGCAGCATCGATCATAAATAATGAATGAGCTATTTTCAAAGTGTAATATTGCATCAATATTCACACTTTTGGAATATTGATGTAAATTGGTTTAAATTGACCAGATGCTCTGAAGATGGCCTAGACAGGTGCACATTATTTCTCTCCTGTCAGCAAATCCCATCAGTCTTTAGAGTATATTCAGTATAAGGGAAAGCAGCTGTTTGTTCCCCTTAAGGATTGTAGAGGAAGGCACCTCTAATGCCCCCTGGGAATTTCATGGAAGTGCTGAAAAATGCAGAACATACTTGGGATCAGATCTCTAATCAACCCCATACCTTGACTGTCTAAAGTTTTGCTACACATTTTTCGGTACAACGATCTTGTGACAGGATTATCTGTGCCCTGACTCCCTTCTGAGCCTTATGATTCAGCCTACATAAGTAAATAAAAGAGGCTAGGGCCATTTTCTGACCCTGAGGCCAACTGATTTTGGTCTGATGAATCTGAACTGATGTTCAGATTCACTTGCCTAAATGCAGGTACTTGACATGTATTGTGAATTGTGTCTGAGGAATGCCTGAAATATCTCTGTTTCTGTTTCTATTTACCTTGTCAGGTATTGACAAGTTATACATATGTTCACATACTAGTTCTTGAGTTCACATTACAATTCTTCAAGATTTCCTCTGGAAGTCTGACTACTTACCATTACCTTTTCTGATCTCCAGTTGCGTGTCCTTCCCAAGCCTCTTCATCTTTCTGTCTATCAGTGACTAATTTATGGAAGAATTTATGGAATTTATATTTTCTAAAACAGGGTTCTTTTATTTTATTTTACAGGATCATAGATGAACCTGAGTAAGTTCATGTTGTCCCTTTTTTTCAGCCCTCTTCCTCTCCGAAGGACAAGCATATACTGGATATATGCTGGATATACTGGATATACTTGTGACTTTTAACTATAAACCAAGCATAAAACCATAAATATGCTGTGGTATGAAGAGAGCTTCAGTTTAATTACATTTTTATGCTTTTTATATATGTATATATATACAATATTCTTAAAGATGCAGTAAGGATAATTAGTGCATATGGATAGCTAGCCTTTAAAATACTTGTATGTAAGATAACATACAGAGCAAAGGAGTGTAGGAAATGCTACAGTTAGAAAACAATAATGGTTCAAAGTGAAACACAGACACAGTCTAGAATTGAAAGGGAAGGGGCAAAATTGAGGCCATGTTAAGGAACTGTGGTATGTCACAGCGGAGTTCTGGTGCTGGAAGTGAAAATTAAAGCTCTTTCCCTCTTCCCCTGCCAACTCATTTCCCCTTTCACTCAGTCCTATCCTTGGTAAAGAATCATTTATAATTTATTATGATTTATAATCTTGTAATTTCTTATACTATTTTTGTGCTCTGCCCTCAACCACAGCACGTGCATAACAACTGTTTAACACTAGATTACACAGATGTCATTAATGTAAGTTACCCCTATCCAAACTTGGAACTGAATACACATTTTCAATATTAGTTTCCAGGTCAGTTTTAATCCTATTTTGTATGCAGAGTTTGTTAGATAGTCTTTTTTGATTCCTTTCTGAAAATCCATGAATACATCATACAGTAAATGATCAATTCATCTTTTCTTCTCTCTACCCCTAGCCGTGCCTGTTCATAACACAATTATTGCTTTATTTTCCCTCCAAAATCAAGGTTGTTTTTAATTGTTCACTGAATGATCCTGTTGCTAATAGAAGATGGTAGCGCATTGTCTGACTGCCTGCATACAACATATACACAGAGAAATCAGCTCTCAGCAATGATCAGACCATTTGCATCCGTTTGCCAAGCCTTTTGAAGCTCTGCAATTTGCATAACTTAACAGAAATAAGGCATAAATCATTCCTTCCAGTTTGTGTTGCTGTTCCTGTGTATTACGGGAACAGCAACTTTGCTTCTGCTTTCCATACCAAAAAAAAAAAAGTCAATAATTGAAGAAGTCTATATTTGCCACCTGTTACAAATAAACAAGGTAACGTCAGATGCCCACATTGGTAAGTATGACTCTTCTGTATATCTATCTGAGAGTCAGACAAAGTTAAATATATACTGCTATTGTCACAGACGCCTCGCAATCTCACGTTAAGTGCTCTATTCACATGGTACCTTTGGCAAAGACATAGGCCAGGATTAGAGGAGTTTTATGGAAAAGCAGAAGTTGCCAGATATGACAGTGCCAGTAGAAATAGCAGGAGAAGATAATATTATGAAAATAAACATTAGATGGGAACACAACCAAGATGAGGCAACTAATTTCAAATGTTTTCTCCTCTACAAATATAAAAGCTTGGAGTTGTAATCTGTAATGTACATAATGTAAACCTTCCTAGGTACAGATGCAGCTGCCACTGCAAAAGGCACTGTGAAAAACAGTGGATTCAGTGCAAACTCATGAAATTAAAGTAAATAGTTAAGGATTTACTTGTTTTGGAAGGTCCAGATGTTACAGAAAACGCAGATGCAAGAATGCTAGTAACCGGCATCCAGTTTTGCAGTGAAGTTCCAAGTTTCCAGACTCTTCACTACTGTCAATAGGATGCACTAAGATCCTTCCATCTATTATCACTTATCCTTTTCTAGGCTTTATGACCTGCTGACCTTGTGTGATGTAAACTCTTGCTTATAACTGTAGCAGTCAAGTCATTTCCGCAGTCCATATTAAGGGAACCCTGGAATTAAGAATCACTATAGTTATTAATCAAACGCTCTACTGTTTTTGTAAATAAATGTTCTGTACAAAGCCTGTTGCTGCACTAGCCTAGTGTGAGGAAAATGAGAATAAATAATTGTGAATCACTAGGATTTCTAAGTAAAATGGATTAACTGCTCTTCTGTTTATATGCAAAACAGGGTAAATAAAAGGTAAAGCAAAGCAAATAAAGATATTCAGCAATACATGCAGAAAACAAAAGCATTTACTCAAATTAATTGCAAGTTGGTAGCCTTGGTCAACCTCCCCACCACCCCATATTATAATAATTCATACCTAGTCAGTAGCAAAGGCACTTCTTCTTGTCCACAAGTATTTCATTAAGATCTGCTAAAACCACTGCCTATTAAGAAAGAAATACATACAAAGTAGGTTTTATACTGGATCAGAATTCCATTGTCATCTTCCATTCAGGATCATTTGAAACTGAGGTTGAATCCCACACCAGGTAGTGCTTAAACAAGGATCCTGTACTGACTTCCATTGAATTTCATCTTAATTCAGTCCAGCTGGTAAATAAGACCAAAAATTGCTCAGACCTTTGAGAAATTCATATATAAGTACTGCAAATTCAGTCCATCTTTAATCATAGATAAGAAAATATGAAAAGAGAAACATTATTCTTTAGTAGTGACATCAGTGTGAAAACCTGACCATAAAATATAAAATAAAATCTGTTTTTAAAATAGTGAAAGAACAATGTATCTGACTGAAGGAAAACAAAATACCTTTCTTAAGTAAACCCCTCATTCTTTAGATGGTAGGTAGAAACTGTGTATGACTATTCTTGTTTTTACGGAGAAATAGATCACAGATTCATGAGAAACTACACTAATCATAAGAGTGATGATCGGAATGACTAGGTAATATAATTAGCAAGCCAGACAAATCAATCAGATACCTAAAACAGAAGAAATAGGAGTTGAGAAATCCTTCCTTGAAATCTCATGCTCCATAAATATTACACTAATACTCTCCTATTCAAAACAATCAGGCAAAACAATGATCAGGTAACAAAGAATAAGATCACAATAATCTGAGTAAGAAGTTGGAAGAAAGAAAATTTTGCAGCTTTTAGAAATCAAGGGGCCTTAGATATTAGTTTATTCAGCCTTTCAGACAATCCATAGTTACACCATTTAATAGTTTTTGCATTGAGATGTACTGCACATCTTAAACAGAGATGCTCCTGTATTCAGTATGCAGGAAGTGCTGCTATAGCTCAGGTACAAAACCAGTACAAACAGAATCACTTCAGCAGTGACATTCAGGGACTCTGTTCCTACGCCAGAAAAGCTACAGCTGAAGGAGAATTACAATTTGAAGGCATGTTCCTCTGCTCCCTGAGCTCCAGGTCCATGGCCCAGGCTACGAGGGAAGAATCAAATTAAATAAAAAGCCCACAAGCCAAAGGTCCAAAGGCTTCATTTTTTTCAGGCAAACCCCAAACTCATGTATTAATCTCAAACATTTTCTGTGAGAGAAATGATCCTGAACTGTTTAGAGAATTTGAAAGTATAGCAGATTTGGGGGGAATGCCTGCACCTATTATCCATAAAAGGTAGTGTGTAATAAGGTCAGGACCCAAGTAAAGGGCTAGAAGAGTCAGTGCACTACAGGAAGTAGTACAACATTATAAATAAATCTATCATAATGAGAAATACATAAGATATCTAACACATAGAGGAGCTGCATAAGCAGTTAAATCTTCTGAAGAATGGAATTTTCTCTTTTCCACTTACAGTTTCTTCCATAAATAACTTTCTCGTGGTGGTAAAGCTACAATGAATCTAAATGTAATGAAACTATGCAAGGTAGGATATCTGGAGATAAAAACATATTATTTGCTATTGTTATAATTTCTATTTTTTGGTTTTACTTCTCTGTTTTAAGGCATACATTCAATATCGTTCTCTTCTCATGTTCAGACTGGGCAAACTGCAACAATGAGAACCAAACTCATGTCACAGAAGAGTGGAGGCTGGTTGGGATATCCTACGTCACGGAAGGGGAGGTAGAAATCGAGGGAGCAGCTCACTTTTTGGGACTCTGTCACCAACAGGGGCTGAGCATGACAGGCAGAGCCAGGAGCTGCTAACGGGGTCCATGGACATCCCCAGACAGGACCAGCAATAAACTGGGTATGGGGTCCATTCAGCAGCAAAAGAAGACAGGGTCAGAGAAAGGGCTTGAAACAGGCACAGATTAGCTAAGACTTTTAGACTAAGACCAATGGTCCAGACTGAACTTGAATGGAGGTCCCAAGCCAATGGACAGAGGACAAGTGAAGTCCCAGGAGTGACTGCTCACAGTAGGTCCATTAGGGCACTCACAGCCCTAACACACACTTAATGAAATCTTGCTAAAGAATTAACTAATATCTCTGATGATCCTACCGTCATTTGGCATGTCTGAGTTTCTTACAGCTCCTGCCCATCCAGCACAAGTACCATTTCTGCAGGGCACCGCACTCTGTTCAATCCCCTCATATCTTCTCAGCCCTCTAGATCGCACACTCTTTCACAAGGCCTGCCCTTAAGTCACAGGCAAGGCAGTAAGCCCATATAGCCCTGCTGTAACCTAAAGCTACATTTAAGGCCAGACTTTTCTTATAATAGGTTTTGCAGATTTTTCATGATAGTCAGGAGAGTGGGAGCATGTAGATGTTAGATCTGAAATCAGAGAATCTATCTCTTCTTGCCTCTGTGTGGACGCTCCTGTTTTTCAGTGTTGCAAGCAATATGCAGGAGGAAGCCTAACCACCAACCTAAAGTGCAGGTAAATCTAAGATTAGTCAGAAAAAATATGTCAGATGGAAAAGAAGTGAACAAGGAGAAAAAGATTAATAATTAGCATCAGGAAATGGAGCTGGTTAGTCAGGATTCGTATATTCGATACCAAGGGAGGAAAAATGGTAAAACACAGAGACCAATTATACTAGTTTGACTAAAACAAGACTATAAGGCAAGGAGAAGACGTACTATGAGGCTAAGAGAACAGCAAGAGAACAATGACACGTTCTCAGGTGGCTCAGGTCAACTGACTGTCAAACAAGGTGTAATGCTGAAGGGCTGGTGCACCACACTGCATACCAGGATCTTGTTCCCCCCAGGTGGGATCCAGGACAAGATCTGGGTACACAGCATAAGCCAACACACGTTGGTTTCATTGGAAGGAGGGGAAAGCCAGGTGAGACAGCTGGGCCCTGGGTGGGAGCTGCTGTGCTCACTCGCACACAATGGCCTTGGCCATCCACAAGCCAGGACTGTGCCCTGTGCTTGCAGCTATCCGCCAAGCAAAAAAAAAAAAAAAAAAAAAAAGGGCTCATTTCTACAGCAGGCCTTTTTATTTATCAAGGAACTACAAATATTATTCTAAGATCTAAAAACGCAGGAGGCAAGGTCTGCGTCTCTCCTATACAAATGGTCTCTGCTTGCGTAGGGACATCCAGACTGGCTCCGCTTGTGTACAGACGTCAAACCAGTTTTGCAGGAATGTTCCAGAAGTGTTGTCTTGCAACACATGGTTACACATTACCTGTCCTTGCAACAACCCTTTCCTAAGAGACTATGCATGCTACTACATATTTGCTCTGGGCTACACTGCTCAGCCCTTCCTTCAGGTGCGCTCTGATACCTTCACACTGTGGGGCCTGTTTTTTTTCTAAAGACAGGCATGCAGGACACCTCTCTTTCCAATCTCCTCCTGTTCAAGATTCTGAAAATAGGGTTTATATCCTGATGTGCATGTTTTTCTTTAGCTACCACCTCCACAGGATATCATAAAATTCTACAGTGACCACTCTCTTCTGTGCCCATATTCTTACTTTTTATATGTAGTTAAGTAGCATATACATAAAAACTCCCCTTCATATCTATGTATATATACATGCATACACCTACATAGAGTCTCTTGTGATATTTACCTTTATTTTTGGCTAAGTAGTTGAATGATCTGCTTGCTGTTCAACAACATTTGTTGAACAACATTTGAACAGATGACCTAGTCAGAATTAAGGATGCAAATTCTGTAGCAAAGTAGCTACAGAATACTACATTTGTAAAATAACAACAGATGCAGAATACAATAGAGAAATCTTAAATGGAGAGTCATCTGTGTCACAGAGATCAGCTACAAAGGTGTTTTAAGGACAAGATATTAATAGCCATCACTATCATTGACAGTGTGATATTATGCTGCAGCTTCTTCAGTAAGAGACCACATCCTGTGGGAAAGGACTGTCACACCTTATGAATTTTTTTTTCTAATCAGGTTGGTATAGTTTCAATATGAGATTCCTATGTCATCCTACTTCACTTCTGTCCCAAACAGAAAACAGATTTTCAGTTGTGACACGGAAAAAATCCTAGTTCATCTCTGCTTGTAAAACATACGATTGAAACTGAAAAAGAAAAGTTTCTGAAATCAAGAAGTCTTTTTCTAACTTTTTTTGTACTTGTTGTTCACAGCTCGTGACCTTTCTCTTGATCTGCCTTATATAAAAAAAACTTTACAGTACTGTTAGAGAGTTTTTTTCTTTCTATTTCTGCACACTGACACTCAGTCACAGCCTCGACTTTGAAATCTCACGCTGCAGTTCTCAAGTGATAGTTCTGCCTTTGTACAAGTCTGCCCCCCATGTGCTGCTTACTGGCATCAGGTTACAACCTTGTCTGGCCCTTATTGTACTAGATTCAGGAAAGGCACCTTCTTTATGAGCTGTGTAAAGATTTCAAGCTCATTTGATTGGTGTCTCCAGCCCTAACTGTTCTGCATTTTTACAGATTAAGAAAAACCTTAAAATAGGAGCTTGAGTAGTAGAAATTTTCTCCAAAATATACAATTCCCATGCATTTTTTTTTTTTACATTTTTTTCTATAGGTCAGTTATCCACCTCTATCCTTCTGAAACTTTTGTATATCTCATAATAGGTTGGTTTTTTCTCCTTGTTCTGTGATTTCTTTAATCCAAACATTTCATTTGTCATTTGTGTTATAAATCTGCATAAGCCATAAGTATTTCAGAACTTTTTTGCTATGTTCCTGCATAGTTTCACCTTGTATTAGACTATTCTTTGTGTAACGTCATAAAGATTTCAACTTTGGGAATATACCTCAGGTAAAAACTACTATCCAAACTGTAATCCAGCAGAACCACATTTACCCCAAAAAAAGCACTAAAAGGGGATACAAATTTCTTTTTAAAGAGAAAAGAAAATGGGTCATTGTCCAGGTAATACAACCAAAGCAGAATGTCAGAATATCAGGCACCTACTGCTTGTCACAAGGTTTCTTCAATGACTCCTAGGAGTTGACTTTTTCTTTTCTTCACAGTGGTTTAACTTCCTTGTGTCCATCTCATCCCATTCAAATCTGTCATTAGTTACTGAACTCATTCGTCATTCTCTTGAATTTTCTCTAGAATATCTAGCATAACTGGTCTATCTAATTTCTCTTTAAGGTTGAGGAGTTTCTTTGGAGCATGTTAAAAGACTGTTATTACTGGAAGAAAATGGGTTATTGAATTCTGTCATATTTACTGGCATATTGCTGGCATAAAACATCTTGGAAGATGTTTTATATCTTTATGAATTTCTTCCCTATGGTATAACTATAACTATATGTCTTCAAACAAACAAACAAACAAAATCCTGTTTTCATACTGTTTCCTATGTACTACTTTTCCTAAAACTATTATGAAATAATGTTGGAGCTGTTGGGGATCAATGTTGGGGATGTAGCTCCATCAAAGATGGGGATGTTTCATTAGATCATGTCTCCTCTCAGCTGGCAGCCCAGTCTTCTTGCTGCCTGCAGGACAGAACCAGTATCATCTCCTTCACTCCCAGCAGAGAGTCCCAACAACCCGCTCACTGCAGTCAGGCTTCCCTTGTCTTTTGCCTTTCATAGTTGAGTGACTTAAGTCTTAAGAAAAGGAATGAAGAGCCTATTCACCCAGGATACTTTAGCATCTGCAATATAAGTTATACAGCCTGTGTTTCGGTCCCCACAACCACCAGTATCTACTTCTTTATATGTAGATGCTCACTAGAGTGCAAATGAATAGAAGCACTTGTCATTTCCTTTGTTTGCTACACTCCCAAGAAAAAGGACAAGTAGACATAGAATTTAAGATCTTAAGAGTGGTTCTTGTGGGGAAGCTAGTTTTTCTGTGTTTGATAGAGAGAGGAACAACAAAAACAAATAAACAAACAAAAACTAAACAAAGAGCATCTAAAGATAAGCTGATTGCGGAGCTTACAGGGTGCTTACAAGTCTCAGTCCTGTTGCGTGCTTTTTGACACTCTTGGAACATTTGGTGCCCTGTGATAAAAAACGTAAGGAAAAAGTACTCTGGCCCACAAAAATTTAGAAAGCTTTCTGCTGGTATAATTCCCTGAAATATTGATGTAAAAGAAAGCCCCTCAGAGCTAGCATCAAAATGGAGACGGGACATACAAGTCAAAGATGGGAATCAGGAGATACATCTGCTTACTTCTACTATTAAATTCTATCCTCACTAAACTTGGCCTTTCTTTGCAGATATGTTTCTCTTGCCTTTGACAACAAGGCAAAGAAATTGAAAGGGTAATTTTATCACTATATCAGCACTAAACAGCCTGCTCTATTTATCAAGTAAAATAGCAAACTGGATAGCGATTATATGATTAAAGACTAACCATAAATCCAGATAGTAGCCAAATTAAGGTTAGACAGGCAAATAACTCTAGTAATTCTTAAGTTTTGAGTGAATGATTTTATAAGCTTTAAACATTCTCTTAAGTCCCTGGTAGTAAGTGAGAAAATACAATACGTTCATTTATTTTTCTTAAGAAGTCTCTCAAGAAAGATGGAGAAAAATTCTTCAAGAAAGAAGGAAAAAATGAATATTTAAAATTTGGGGATGTTTAAATAAATAATGAAGTTTTAAAATATCAGTTACGTAAATGATTTTGTCAAAATAGTGGTAAAATTACCCTGATGCAACATCAAGAAATCTCTTTCTATATCTTACATTTTACTGAGTAGATAACAAGTTAATGAACCTTAAAACTTTATACATTCATAGATTTTTCTCTCATTTTGTTTGCAACGAATCTCCCTTTTTTTATGTTTAGTGAAAAGTCTTTGGTTTTGCTTCATAATCACTTGTATTTATGATATTTCTTACATCCTCACTTCTGTGATTCCTATGTTTTCTTCAGGAGCCCCTAAAAATTAGTCTGTTTTATGAATATACTCTTTCTGTCTTAAGAAGGATTAGACACTGTTAAATAGTTATTGCTGTCACCCCTCCTCTGGATGGAATAGCTGTTGAGTAAACCATTAAACTTTCTTACATTATTATACATGCAAAAACAATACCTGGATAAGCAATTAAGCATAAATCACTTTCTCCTTTCAGCTACATGAAAAAACAGTGTAGTAGAGGTGTCAATAAGACCCTGTTCCTCTTGTCCCCTAAGTCCTCTTTCCTCAGGGTGGGAATAGGTACAGACCAGAATTCAAAGTGCAATACAAAATTCATAAGGCAAAAGAAGAGAGAAGGAGGCATGTTCAGGACTTATAAGTGAAATTCACCTTAAAAACTTGGATATACCTTTGTGGTCAAGTCACAAGTGGTCCAGTGTGATTATTCCTGTTCATTTTAATTAATCTCTTGAAAATGTGCAATTAGGGACAATATGATATTTCCAGAAAATTTCAATTTTCCTTTTATAGGAAATCCGCCATCAAAGAGGCCTGCACCTTGTCAATATACATAGGCTGACTGAGCTCTAGCATATATGTGCAAGGTTGGTTTTCTAAGGGTATAGTATGTCTTGATTAGAAGTTTATAACTAAGTAGATGAGCATCCCACTGCACGTACCTATCCCTGACAAATTCTTCATTTTATGCGGTTTTTTTTTGCATAAACACTTCCTTATTCAGTACAGAAAAATGTGGTTTGCCAAGTGGTTTGAGCAATAGATCTCATTCTATGCAACTCTTTAATGCAGCATGGGTTACATTTTATTTTGTTTACTTGATACAGATGGTGCACAACCAGTGCAAACAGATTACCTGAGCTTTGATTACCTCTAAAAATAGCTCCTATATTAAATGAGCAAATCTAAATCAAAGGAGCAACTTACACATTCAGTCAGTATTATCTCTCTTTTTTCATATATTTTATTTTTTTTTTTCTATAGTTGAGATTGCATCAGAAAGTCTCAGTTATGCAAACTCAAATACTCCTGCAAGTCCCCATACAACCATGATCCACCTCCTTTTGGTAGTTGTTATCCCATTATTGTCCCTGATGATAAACTAATGTTCTAATGGTTGATACTCTATGGCTAATTGGGAAAAGAATTTTGTTCTCAGAGGGTTCCTGGCACTTAATTTCTGTTTCTCTTTCCATCATTTCTTTCTCTGGCAATTTGCTTATCTTCACTAACAGAATCTTAATGTTAGAAATCTCTGAGATAGCAATAAGGAACTTATATCAGCAGCATTTTGTCCACATATACTTGTTGTAAATTTATTTTATGTTACTAAATTTTCTTTGACAGAATGCAATAAAATGTGCTATTTCAGAATTTTAAAATAGTTACAGTTTTATCATGAATATCTTGTCCCTTAAATACTCTTATACTATATATGAAATGTAAATGAAGAACTGAATGGAAATAACTTTATCTTTTGTAAGGTTAAATAACATAGAACCTAAAACAAAATGCTTCATAAAATTTATGAAGGCACAATCAATTCCTTCTACTCCTATTTATTAATGGCCAGGGACATTAATAAATGTTAATGATTTTATGGTTTTACAGACAAATTTATCTTCAATATGCTTTAATGAAACTTAAGCACTGACTGAAATTTCTAAGTGGATCAGTAAACAAAGTTGATACAAGCTGTATGTACTCAAAACTTCCTTTCTTTTTTTTCCTGTATGAAACTTTGAACTTTACTTGTGTATGTTATCTAAAAATAAACAGAATTTGTTTTTTTTTCTTTGTTAACCACACTGAAAAACACCATTAAAGAGATATATCAGATTAAAAGAAGCTAAAGAACAAATAAAACTGTAATTTCAACATGGAACAAAGTATCTACACAAAATATCCATGTTGATAAATGGATACCATGAACTCTGGGCTCTCCCTTTGCATTTGCTCATGTTCTTTCTTTGTTTTGTTCGGAATCTAAAGGAAAGAAGAGATTGCACACTGAAGCTGAAAAAAAAGTATTTGGATATGTTGATGAGATATTTTTATTCAGTGGCCATTGTTCAAAGCAAGCAAGCAAACAAACAACAACAAAATATCAATATTAAGACTAATCTGATCTTCTAGTATTGCAAGTGAGGAAAGACTTATTTAACTACCAATAATACAGATAATGCACCACTAAATAATAAATTAAATCATGGGAAAGATATTTAATATGAGAAAGAATAAACACACAAACTACATTATGAAAATTGCATTCCAAAATGTAAGTTGTTGAGGACCCAAACTTCATGAGTTCATCTAGGAGAATGGGCTATTTATTATGGTACATAACCAGTGACATCTAGATCTGAAGTAAGTGTGTTATCCAGAAACTCTGAATATCCAAAGGATAAAACAGACACTGGCACTTTTTCTGAGTAGCAGAAAAATTCCAGTCCTATAACTATTCCAGTCATCTAACTAAATTTTCATAAGAGCAATCTAGTCCTACAGTCAGATGCCCTAATAACAGGTCTAAAATTATTTTGTTTACATGCAACCTGTGTGTTACAGAAATAAAGGCACTATAAAAAAAATCCTGTACTGGAGTATTTTTATTTTACTGGAGTATTTTTTCAGATTCACGATATTTTCTAACATTCTTATTTAAAGGTGTATCAATACAAAACTGTTTAGCGGCACAGTAGGGTCTAGATAAGATTATCTGGAAGTCTAAAGGTTTGTGCATGGTCAAATTAATCTCTAAAATACATGCTCAACTTCTTCTTTTTCTGCTCATAGCCACAAGGTTTGATAATTATTCTGTAATTACAGCTATGAGATTCCAAATGTTGCTCCTTCAGGCAGAAACTGTGGATGTAGTTATGATTAACCAGCAGCATGAAAACACCTATCATCTTACATGTTAGGATCCAGACAGCATGGTAATGTGACCATTCATTTTCTTAACGTAAACTTTGAAAACCTGAAGAAAGTTGATATTTTAACTTAAAAAAATGATTTAATGTGTAGTCCCTTTCAAAGTGAAAAATGAAATGGAAATTGAAATATTTATGATTGTTAAAGAAGAGAAATGAGAGAAATGATTCAATTCTATGTGCCAAATATCTTCCTTCCCCCAAAAGGAAGCCTTGCACAAGTTTCAAAACTGAAATGCTTTTAGGGAGTCTCAGTTTTGATGAATCATGTATTTATGGCCTTTCATAGGTATCTCTACCCATGGCTCCCTACTGCCTTTTATCGCCTCATCAGTAACCATTCCTTGCACAGTGTCACTGCATCAGTACAGCTGCACCAGAAAATGATGTGTTTCCTCTAACATGTATTCTGTTTGTGCTTCTTTGAAATTTCTCTCAAAAGTCCTATGATTTCCTTGATATTAGGTTTATCTTAGTGTCTTTTTGTGTGAGCTGAATTTCCTGTAGATCGTGCTCCTGACCTCGTTCTCTCTGGTATTCATAATGTTTCTTGCTGTTTAGCCCCAGAATAGCTACAACGTCTCTACCAGTGGAATTAGCAACATCATTCCACCCTATGCCGCATGCCCACCTTCTCTCCTTCCCCCAAAAAAAGAGGACTTACATAAAATATCACTACATTCATGTTTCTTACCAGAATGTTTAATATAGTGTCCTTCAGACATCTGAAAAACATGAAACAAGCAGCTAGTGTGTATGTAACTTAAACAGGAAATATTCCAAACCCAGAATTAGCTCTACTTACTCTCCTAGCTGGCAAAAATCCCCACACACTGGATTTACTCTGCTAGGTGTAGTTGTACTGAAGAGGGAAGGGAGTAGCTGAACAGTTTGGCAATGTGAGGAGATCTGGATCTGAGCCAGTATTTGGTATATTCAAGGCATAAGTATATCTTAATCCTGTTTTCCTGTATTCCTGCAAGGAAAAGCAAGATTTTTCTTTTCATTGAGTTTTAGTTGTGTGACAGTAGGTGCATGCTATGCTAAAACCCTTAAAAACTGGCAGAAAAACTAGTTTAATTTATGGAAGTGTATAATGAGATTGTGAAGCAGAGTAAGTTTCAGTTTACTTTTAGGGAGTATCACACATGGAGATGGATTCAACTCACTGCAGTTCACCAAACCACATTTTACATTCAAAAAGTGTGGCTCTGTATGCTGTTGGTATGTAAGGATATTACTCAAAAATAGCAGATTAACAGTTTCATATTCTGTAATTCAAAATTTTCTGTTTTTAAGTGCTTGAACATCCCTGACCCTAAGGCAGAGCATAAACATACAAGCAACCTTAACTCTGCATTAATGAAACATGTTGCCAGAGAATTCTGTATTGATTTAAAAGAGCAATGCATTTTTAGGAGACAAAAATAGTAGTTCTTATCTAAAAACTGCAATACCGATGACATTGTACATGCAATTGCAAGTAAGTTACATAAATTGTATATATAATTATACCTGCACCTGCAAAACAAATGTGGTGGTCATTGCCAAAACAAACGGCAGTGTTCTTTAGTTCTCTAATTCTTGCCATCATTCAAATAAAGCTTTCCTGACGAAAGTTCCCAGTAACTTTGCAAGGAAAATAATGGCCATTATTTAAGCGTTAAGACCAAAGAAAATAGAGATTGTATATGAGAGAGAGAGCTGTGAAAAGCTATTAATAGAACTGTGAATAGAATCTTGCTGTCTAGAGTGATTGCATGGATAAAATTCACATTAAACTGTGCTTCCCTTTCTGTTATATCTGGCTACTTACCAGGTATTGGGTAGAGCCTCTGCATTGGAGAGTAGTATCTGAAAGGACCTGTGGCAAACACCTGAATCACCTCTATTCTGGACATAAGACATATAGACATTATGTAATGAGTTAGGAAAAATGTGCAATAGGATAAGCTGATAATGCATTATTTCTAACCATTTTCCCAGATAGTCCTAGTCTATCTTTCATATTAAGAACACTCTGTGCAAAAAATATTGGACTCCATACTTTGTACGGAAGAGTAGACACCCCTGTAGAACAATTTTCTTAATTTAAGAGACCAATACAGATTTTTAAGTAAAATGTTGGAAAGCTTCACAGTCACTTACTACAGATGTTTTCACAGTCTCACCATCATGTGTTCCAGAGAGAGCACTTGCATATATTTGTCCCACAAGACAATTTCTAATCTCAAAGGTATGCCAAGACTGTCTTCTACATAAATCATATCATTCACAAAATAGTCTTAGAATGTTTCCTGAAACCATATAAAGCAGTAGAATTTTTCTTAATTGTGGACCTCAATGCTAGACTGTCTTGACCTGATTTTTCCAGAAAAAATGCAACTTAATATATACATAAGAAATATTATATTTAGATTGCAAATTCATTGTCATGCAAAGAAAATGAAATACAATGGCCTGAGGAACAAGATATGTTACTCTGGGCTGAGTAATGCACTAAAGGAATTACAGCGCTTTCAATAGCCAAGCTAATTCTTTTAGAGCTTGGAGACCGTTGCATGATATTGCATCATGCCATAAAGTTATCAAACAGTCTGCACAGGACAAAACATCCTTATCTCTAAGCATATTTCCAGTGGTGCTAGAAAATGAGTGGTCAGTCACTTTTGACCACACTTAGATACTACTACTAATAATAATAAAAGTAAAGTCAGCATTCCCTGAAATATCAGGTAAATTAAATTTTGACTGGTCTGGAGCACTAAAATATGTAGAAGAATTTAAGTAAAATCTTCTGTAAAGACTGTATAAACATATGTAAGAAATGCAGCATAACGACAAAAAATATTTCAGTTAGTTAAGGTAAACATTTCATGCTAATGTCAATGTCCATCTTTTCCATATCATCCTCCCTTGTCAGAAGATAAACTACAACTTGAGTACAAAATTACTGTGAATGATCCACCTTGAAGTGTTGTCTTCTTCGTACAGGAGTGTCAGAGTCTGTAAATCCTCTAGCAGAACAAGAATACAACCTAAGATTTCCTACAAAAGCCTGTTCTTATCACATTGGTTACTGCTCAAGCTGAATAATTGTTTGCGAGATTAAAATGCCTTATCTTCTGTGCTGGCCACTGATATGGATATATTTTCACTGTAAATGAAATGTGTAGTAACAGTGAAAATCATGCATTTTCTGTCATCTCTGAATAAAGCCTGAATTCTTACAGCTAAATATTGCCCAACAAAAAGGAACATGTGAAAAAAAAACGTAACAGACTTGCTAAAAATCCTTGCTTTATTTGGAATGCTCCTGCCTATCCTTCCTTTGATTTTCAAAAAGCTGTAGAGAGAACATTGGCATACAAATATTAGAAGTCATTAACAAGCTGCAGAAACTATAAGACTGAAGTCAACCATTAACACATTTAATTCCGTCAAAAGCTCTGACACAAAAGCCCAAACTTACCCTTTTCTATCGCCCTTGCCATCCAGATTCATCCAAATCTGAATACACACATATCTCTTTCCCTTGCGAGCTCTGTCTTTTGTCCTATATTGTTCTGGTATGATCACTATGAAAATAAATGGTTACAGACTACACTTTCCAAAATTACTCCAGCATATCTACTATTTTACAATCTCTACATGCACTAGAAGACAACATTTCATCTCCTGTCAAAGGGGCTATATCATTATATTTCCTTTTTATGTATTTATTTATTGTAACTCATCTCTGCAACAAATATCAAAAGGCTGCCTATAGAGGGAGTATTTGATGGAAGCATCACTGTAAAATAATGAAAAATGCATAGAAAGCTTTGATAAGTTTTCCACAGTCAACTTCTCAGTCTAGGAAGATTCCTTTTGATTGCCAAAACAGCTTGGCAATGATTTTCCAAACTAAATATATTCATCATAAATTTATAATAATTCCATAATGTATGAGCATGATACTTTAAAGTAAATACATAAAAGTTTTTTTTACAGTTTTTATTCTCTCTATACATGTCTATAAATGTAAATAACAGAAATGCTTCCTCACAGGCATCATTTTGCTTTCTCACTGCCTCCTGCTATATCCAGTTATTTTGTTTTTTTTTGTGTACTTTTGTACCTCATCTCTCTTGATCATCTGAATTAATAACAGTACAATACAATTATAGTACTATAATATTTAATAAACTACTTCACCTGTATCTTTAATATTATTCCATCTCTACAAGAAACATTTATTCTGATTTCTCCTATTAGCTTTATTCCACCTCCATAAAAAGGTGACTTACTGTTTAATGTATTCAGTCTTTTATTTTTTTTACCTATGTGCTCTACTGTATAACAGAAAATGTATGATGTGTCTCCATCTGCATCTAATAGTATTTACAGAGCTAAATTCCTTGTTTACTAGTAGATATATACAAATGTCCTGAAAAGAAGTCTAGAAAGACCAGCCTCTGCTTGGTCAATTCCCACCACTCCATCTGGAATGTATAGTGTTCCTGAATTGTTTATCATTCAACAGAGATACTTTAAAATTTTTAACTCTAATTTCATTATCAAATAAATAAGTATTTAGTTTCCAACAAGTAGGGCTAATAGCTACTATTCTGTACTTCCAGAATTTAGGTTAGCCAGTCAATGGCTAGAGAATGTTGCAAGCTGTACACACACCATCTGACTATTGCAGCAACTTTCACACACTCTCTAGCCTATCAAGCACTAGTTCCTTTGTTTAACATGAGCATCTCTTTATATAAGGGTATCTCCAAGCATCTTGTAACACAATGCACTTCCTTTAAATGTATTTTATAAGCTTGCAAAGTTATATTTTGCTTTATTTTTGTTTTGGGAATCTTTTCAGCTAAATAACTAAGTATAAAATAAAAATCATCAAGTTATCAGCTTCAATATTTTTTCCCAAATATGTAATCCTGAATAGTACATCAGAAATTCCACTGAAAATTTATTATTCTTCAGGGAAGTTCCACCACCCACTAAGTAGAAACATAAACAGCTCACTCAAATTAGAAGTATGGAGTCCAAAAGATAAAACAACTTTTGCACCTTCTACAACTTCTCTGATTCTTAGTTTTCCAGATCAGACTCACAGTATGCTTTATGATCTTTTCCTATATCCAAAACCTTCCCCTTAGTAACAATTTACTTATACGATGTAAAGCTGTTGCTTATAAATATCTGTCCATGAATTAATTGTTGCCATACATTGAATTTCATGAAGGATATAGATTTATTCTTCAATTAAGAAAAGACCACAGCAAAAATAAAAAAAAAAAACAGACAAATTGTTAAACAAAATAATTCCTCTATCCATCTTATGTTATCTTGATAATTCTGATGGCCTTCTATAGGATCTTTGCATAACTGAAAGGTTTCCCTATTGTGCCATTCCTGCAGACATCTATAAACATGCCTGTTTTCTGCACATACTATAGCTAATGAAGTCCCTGTAGTCCTCAGTACTTTCCTCTACAGGAAGCCTCAGACAGACTTGAAATTCTCAGCTGAAACACAGATTTAAATGTGTGGCTGAGTCTAGTCATTGTCTCTTTATTCTTTCTTGTCTGTAATTAATACTCTGTTCTGATTCTTCTTCTGCTCCTTAACAAATTGGTCAGCTTTACTCACTTAAACTCAAATCCCAGACCACATGTGAAGATTCCAACCTTACCTGTTGAACATGTTTTAATGACCTACTTAGTCAAAAGATATTTTTTTCTACTCAGTATATTTTGTCTTCTTTTACGTGCTCATCATGCTCCACGGACTTGTTCCTCCAGTTCAGAGAGGTGTGAAACATGCCATGGCTCCCTGCTGACCCATATTTCGCAATGTCTTTCCAGGTTAACTAGGTCACAAATGGGAAGAGGGCTGTGTGAAAACACACTATTGTGTCCAAAGACTGGAGTCTTCCCAGAATGTATAGTTTAAGCATAGCTAAAGGCACTCCTTAATTACCTACTCAAACTGAAACTTGACTTCATTTTATATAACAGAGCAAACTAGAATTTTGTAAACTACAAACTACTAGTTTAAACTACAAACATAAGATTGACTGCAGTAAATATGGACTCTTATTATCCCAGAAATTTTCAGTGGAAAACTATTTTTTTCTTCCAAGTAAATGACATTTTGATGGTGAAAACATATAATGTTTATCCCATAAAATGCAGCATTTATGTATTTAAAAGAAAATTATACCTTTCTCTCTCTTCTATGCCTTTCTCTTTATGCACCTAAAGTACATATTTCTTCAAAGCAGCATATAGATATAAAAAACAATGGTTTGAAATTTATAAATACATGTAATCTCCACATAAGTATTCAGACTCTGAAACACCAAAATAGAAGATGGAAGAACGTACTTTCATGATGGCAGAAGACCAAATATTCTTTCAAGAATGGTTTATCCCACTGAATTTGCACCGGCAAGTTTTCCCTGGCAGACTTTTCTTTCATTTTAGAGAAATTCTGTTCATCTGCTGTAGTCATACTTTACATAACATCAACAAATCTTTAGAAGTATATAAAGACATATTGCAAAGGGGATTTTGTCTCTTGCCTGTAACAACATGATTTAAATATTAGGTTTTTATTGTCACAAAATTTTGTGATCGTCATAGTTTCCATATTGATTAACTTTTGATGACATAAGAATTTCTTGCTCTTTTTGAAGAAGTTACATGATTCTGTAACTGAATATAGGCCTATACATGTATGAATGTATATGTGAGTATATAAAAGTAAAAAAAAAAATAGAACAACAAAAAAAAGAGTACTGGAGTACCTGATTAAGGAAATATACAACAGAAGCAGAGGTATTCAAAGCAGGCATTCTTCTTTGGAGAGAGACACAAGCAAAAATGTTAATACATAGATTTCTGGACTAACTGACTCTTAGCATAAATGGCTGGTTTCTGGGACCCTAGTGCTGTAAACACCATTCTGAACTCTTCAAATTAATGTTCTTTTTATCCTTTTCCCTTGGAAGGGAAAGAGAATATATATGTACAAGTTCTTGCTCACAGTCACTCTTCTGAAGCATAAGTATTTCATTATAATATAGAGATAGAGCATTCTTTTCTTCCAGAGAAGAAAAGAAAATATTGGAATTCAGTTTGTAGAGTTAGTTTACTCTTTAAGAAAGGACTTGGGAGAAATCTGCTTTTTACCAGGATGTTTGTACAGTTTATATTATGGGAAGATGAAGAATGGAGCAAAAAGAACCAAATTGGGCATGTCACATGCATATCAAAAGAAATACTTGAAAAATAAATGAACTTTTTTGAACTTTTCAATAAATTTTGCCTCAGAAGAATCCTACTCCATTGTCAAGTCAAAAATTTTGTTCTGGATTCAGAAGAGTTTACTCCCTGCCACAAGCAAATATCCTGACACCAAATTAATGGTATCACACACATACATACACACACAAAATTAAAAAAAAAAAATCAAAAAAAAAAATAAATCTGTAATTCTGTAAATTATCTGAACACAGAAAAGTCTAAAAAAAATTATGTTAAATAGGGCAAGTTTCAACTGAAAAAATATGCAATCATCTTTGCAGTGGAAGGCTTTCCTTTCTCACTCGCAAATGAAAGAGTGAGGCACTTGTTAAGAAGAAAGAAAATCTTTTTTGCTCAATAAAAACAAAGCAAACAAACAAATAAACAAATAATGGAATGGTTGCCACAACTAAAAGGACTCTCCAGAATGAAATTACAAATATATCATATTTCTGATTCTAGCCCATACATAACTTCTTTTCTATGTGCTACAAATCACAATAATTTTTTTCCTCATTCATACTAGATTCAGAAAAGAATCATGGCTTGGGACAAAATAAATTTTATATTCTCTACTAGGAATAAAAAAGATTATGTTCATTAATTCTACTGAATATCCCTCTGTATCTAAGCCCACACTCATTCCCGATACTTCTATTTTCCTCCTTTAACAATCCTGATCTGATCAAACTCCTCACATTTGAATAGGTTCTTCTCTATTGAAATGAAAGGTTCAGGTTCATAAACTTACTCTACTGTGCAGAATTATGCAATTAAAGGCATATTTATATAGCTCATTTCACATCATTTCACAAACTCAGTTTACGACACATGGTAATGTTAAACTAAAGAAGGACAAAATTAAAAACGTGATAAGGGAACATGTGATGGTTAAAAAGTGTCTGTTGAAATGTAATAAGGTGATAGTTGTGGTTGATAAATGGCTTAGAGAGGAACACAAAACATTTTTTCTTCATCATTCTTAGGAATATGATTATTTGATTAATTGACTGAATTAACACAAAAATTCCAAACCATTAAGCACTTTAAGGTCAACAATAATTTCATTAAACCACTTCAAAACCTGACATGAAGGCAATGAAGTATCAAAAGAACAAACCTTATGTACTTACAAAGGATTACATGGACACGCCACATATAGAAACTGATTTCTCAATATGAGAGAGATGGAGCTACTGTAGTGAGTCCAGCAAAGGGATACTGAGATAATTAAGGGCTTGGAGTATTTCTCATATGGGGAAAGGATGAGAGATCTGGGTCTGTTCAGCCTCAAGAAGAGAAGACTGAGATTAATATCGAAAGGGCATGAAGAGGACAGCGTCAGACCCTTTTCAGTGGTGCCCAGTGATTGGACAAGAGACAACGTTATGTGTGTGCAAATACAGGCATTTCCGTCTGAACATGAAACAACTTTGCTGTGAGGGTGACTGAGCACTGGAGCAGGCTGCCCCAAGAGACTGTAGAATCTCCATCCTTGGAGTTATTCGAAAGCCACCTAAACACAGTCCTGAAACATCTGCTCTAGATGGCTGTGCTTGAGCAAGCTGGGTTAGACTTCAAAGGTTCCTTCCAACCTCAACTCTTCTGTGATTCTGCAGTTTGGTCATTCAGTGAATTGTGGATTCAACTCTTACTGATCCTATGTTTTTTTCCTTAGAGATTATATTCTAATTCAAATTTTGAAATATAGAGTGTCTGGAAAATAGTGTCATATTTAATATTAATGAAAAGAAAGACCAAAGTCATGTGTAGGAAGCAAGCAAATTTTTCTTTTTAAATTTACAAAGTTAGGAGGGACACTCCTTTGTTTATTGAGTGACAATCTCTGAAATATTTTTCAGTTATAGTCATAACATTAAAAAAGAAAAAAAAAAGAAAAAAGAAGAAACCCTGTTTTGTCTGACACTGCAACTGATTTATTAGCTACAATAAACATGTTGTGAGTATATAGCCACATAAGGAGGAAAAATACCATAATGATTACCACAGCTAGTTTGAAACAGGCATGAGACATTTATATAATCAAAGAAAATATCTGTAGATATTCATTCCTAGTTACTTGGAAATATGGCAGTTTTTCAAATCATACTTTGGATGAAATTCAACTACAGTGTTACAAGGCTTAGTTGCACAATTACACATGCAATATTCATCTCTTCATCAGAGTTTCTCAAAATGGGATTTCTGCTCTAGAAACCAGAGATAAGCAATGTTCTAATTTCTGGTCTAAATCATCCAGAATAAGAGGCTGATGTGCATGTCTCCCTTTTAGATTTGAGTATTGTGTGTCCCTTCTTTTTTCATTAATCTATTCTTTCTCTCTTCCTTTCCATGATAAGAAATTCAAAAAGAATCTCCCGAATATCTTGATTGAAGTCATGTGTTGTGTGAAATGTAATCTGCTCCTGATAAAGAGGCCAAACAAGGACAATTTCATTAGTAAGTTTCTTACCCTGTCTAAGTTTAGTCAACATATTTCAGCCTTCTTTCTTCATCCATTTTATCTGGGCATGTCCACTGCCTTTTAAGATGTAAGGATAGGGGAGAATTTTCCCAGTTTTACATTAGACAGTGTCTGATGACAGATTAAGGCTATCCGATAAGTACACGCCACAATATTTTGTTATAAACGTGCTAAAAAAAAAAAAAAAAGCTAACATTTCTGCCACCATTGCATATGATGCAGGGATAGTCAAAGAAATTAAATAGGTTAAGTTATATCTCATCTCTCCCTCCCAGATTGGGTTTTTGATATGTCAGTAAACATTTTTCATAGATTTGTGAGAATTTTGTGATTCTAAACACAGCAGGGTATAAATTTGTTTTGCAATTGCAATAGGCTTCATCAGCAGTTTTCCACTTCAGACCATTATTCTGTGAACCACTTTTCACAGAAATACTTAAAAATCAGAACTGAACTTAAAGGAGGGAAGGGAAGGGAAGGGAA
>JAWLRI010000192.1:131261-141503 GCA_034781795.1 Crypturellus tataupa | reverse complement strand
AGAAGAGAAGAGAAGAGAAGAGAAGAGAAGAGAAGAGAAGAGAAGAGAAGAGAAGAGAAGAGAAGAGAAAAAAGAAGTAATGGAGAAAGAACTATGAGTAGAGATCTTTATAGATATGCAGTTCCACTGCAGTCAATGTGCCTGTTTCAGGAGTATTCTCACCAGTACATTTGTGTTATTGAGATAAATAACATAGGAATATAATTGGTAATCATCTACAATGCTTTAAGAAGTGATTTAACTTCCATTTAGATAGACATAGCACAAACCCAGCAATGGAATGGAATGAAATGTTTTAAGGAAGATGACATGAAAAGCACTTTTTTAAAAATAAGTAAGAATGATGTTCTGTATTTTTAAAATATTATTACAATTGAAATTTAAAATAACTACAACTATTTCACTTTTCCTTAGTATCACTATGTGCAATATATACACTTACTTTATTTTGTAAATCTGACAATTTGAAATTCTCTTGCCATTTCTGCTGCCATTAGTGAATTGTCTACAGTCATTTTCAGCCACAGATTTACAAATAGGAATAATTATAACTGCAATAACAACACAACAACAATATATTTTAGCAATTATCTGCAAAAACCTCATTTAGAATGAAGTGCTAATTTTAAAACCCTTAGAGTCAATAGGAAATAATTAAACTGTCATCTTTCCATGCTAATAGTTTGAATGAATATACTTAGTTATTATTTTATTGTACTTTACAAAGATGCTATCTAGAGAAGAATATTCAAAGAAAATGGAGAGCAATTATTTCCATAATTTTTAAGAAAAGTAGATTTGGCACTAGAATTGGCCAAAGATATGTCCTGTTGATTTGCTGTTTTGTCTCTAGATTCATTTATTCTTTTCACTTTCTATTAAAAACAAACACTCGAATAAAATTTTATGTTATAGTTTTAACATCTACAACCTTTCTTCTTAAAAATCTATTGTGTGACTAGAATCAAAAGTGTCAGTGCAGCTCTTACTGTATTTGTGAATCTCATATTTAAGTATTCTTTTTATCCATCTCTGTAGTTCTGTTTTTATAATGTCTTCATAGTTCTTTCTTCTCATCAACATGATCCCCTTTTCTGCTCTGCTTTCTATTTCTGACCTGATCTCCTTACAGTATTCTTATTTCTAATAAATTCCACTAAGCTTGTATGTACATCAGAGGATAATATCACAGTTTATTTCATCTGGAAGTGGGAAAAGCAAATATTTTCTGCTGCCTTTGTTCATTCCATGTTATTGGAACTAGCCTGATGTTATCTGCCTCTATCTCCTTATCTAGTCATGTTTGAACATTTTTTGGGTTAGGAGAGAACAAACTTAGCAGTAAAACCTTATCTCAATTGGCTATGTCTACACTGCTAAATGAAACAAGACTAGGGAGTAAGCTCAAGCTCTGAACTTCCAGCTATTCATACTACTTAATTATTAACATACTGTCTGGCACATGTTTTCCTGTACCATCCAGCAGTCTCCTTGAAAATGCTCAGGTTTGCATAAGTCCAGAGCCACTTCCACACCCAAGGCTTTCCCCATCTACTGTTCCTTACTAATTTACTATCTCATCACCTATTTCCAGCACTATTCCTGCAAGTTTTTGATATCAAATATAGTCACATTCCTAGCTCATGACACCTCAGATCATATAACAGACACCCTCAGCTTTGTGCTTTGAAAATCAGATGTTTGTAGGCTGCAATATCCCTTCAGCAGTAAAAGCAAAAGTGGAAAAAATATAAATACAAATAGACTGTTATATGTGGAGATAGGAGGATACCATCCCAGTTACAGGCCCAAGATAAAGAATATTGCGTGAGTGTGGGCAGTCTATACTAGTTGCCTTTAGAGTGCTTCCTGGCTCTAACATGTTTTCAAGTTTTCAGATACAGGTGTCATCAGTCATTGCCAGGGTAAGTAAGTGCCAGTGGTGATCTTGGAGAACACTGGACTTCAGAGCAAGGTTTATCAGCTGACAGCACAAGCAGCAGTCTGAGGGTGGGTTAGTAGAGTGTGCTGAGGGATTGTATCTCTGAGCTTAAACATCATCCTTTTTAGCCTTGATATCTAAAGTGGTTTCTCTAACTAATTTGGATTCAGGTGCTAATTATTTTCCTGAGTTTGTATACTTAAGTAAGAGCACAACATTTTTAAGTACACCTGATGCTACCTAATTTTTCTGTAAGTATATTAGGGAGAAGAATTTATCTAGGAATCCGACACCTAACCACAAGACTATAGCTTGAACTGGGTCTAAGAATGGTACACAGAGTACCCAAAAAGAAAAAGTAGTTTTGCAACTAGTCCATAATAGGTGGATAACCTATATTATTGATAATATTTTTGTTTAATTAAAGATAAATCTAATAGACACAGAGAAGGCAACCTGCCGTTCATGACAAAGTAGTTCTACAGGCACATATCTATGAACAAAGCTTTACGCCCAGAGAGGTGCTAATTGAAAAGACACCTCCAGAGTTTAAAGTCAGTGAAGGGTGTGCGTTCTGCGATATAGCTACCTTAATCTATTTTAGATGCTAAAACAGGGAACATGAACTTCATCTAAAGAACATAGAAAATCATATCTGAAAGCCATAGCAAAAATTCTTCTACGCTATTAAAATTATAAAAAGGCCACTATCTATATTAGAACAGATGCAGGGAATAAGAAACCTGTCACTGGAAGATATATTTGTTTGGTTAATATAGGAAGCAGAAGGGGAAGAAAGGGCAGGAAGACAATCTGCCTGGCCTCTGCAAATGAAGCAAATGGTTAATAATTTGGAGGGAAAAAATATTTGGTTGGGGGAGCAGTCTTATGCATGAATCACCCAAGGTTATAGTATTTCAGTGTCTGACTCCCATTGTGAATGGTCTTACTCAAGAACTAGTATAAATGCTAATACACTAGTATACAAGTATAAATACAAGTTCTTGACTAAGACCATAAATACTAAATACATTAATGAAGGTATTTGCATTAGTGCATTTATTAATACACAGCTTGATCTATAGACATAGTGCAGTGAATGAAAAGTTTTACTCTCAGAGGTAGCTCCTAAGCTCCTGGAATGAAAACAATTTATGCTTTATTAAGTCAATAAGTTGTTAATAGGTCATTAAACTCAGGGAGAAATTTACGGTCTGAAAAAACAACAACAACAACAAGTGTATTTTAAAACAAAAACAAAAAAACAAAAAGTGAGTCAGGGTTTAATCTTTCAAGAGCAGTAAGCTGTGTCCAAATAATGTGCAGATAAATAAGGGAATATGAAGATAGTGAACCAATTGTGAACTAATTCCATGGACATGAATGATATTTTGCCCTATTTGAGCACAAAGTGATCATGATACTTATTTGAAAGACTAGCCATGAGAGAGGAGAAGTTTTGAAATAGGTCTGTCTTAAGTGAGGAATATAAAGAAAAAAAAAATCAATGAATTCTGAGGGAAAAAATAGATATCTAAATCTTAAGAACAAATACAACGTAATAGTCTGAAATAGCAGGACACTTAACTTTATTGCCAAATATATCCTTCAAAATCCAGTTTCTAAGATCTAAAGAAACAAATTCTGATTGTCATTTGTATGCACACTTCCTCTCATCTTAACAAAATTTTAGGTTGCCATTAAGACACTTTTTACCATTTCCTTAGAAACTTTGAAACTGCATAATCAAGAGATCCTTTAGTTTAAACAAATATGAGTGCATCATTCATGTGCTTCTTTCTCTTATTTCTTTCAAAAACAAGACTGTACAACATATTTTATAGATTAGAATGACCTCCTCATGCCTATTACTTACTTTTACTCAAGCCAGGCTCTCATTACATCTAAAAAATTATGAGCCTTCAAGTTACTCAAAACTAATGTCTTTTAATCTTATGTGTCTGTATGTAGTTGGGATAGAGGGAAGGGAGATTTTTATGAGAAGCAGATATTAATGATGCTTTATGATGAAAATATAATCTATTCTGATAGAAATTCTGACTGATATCCCTTAGCTCAGACCAAGATATTACAAGAGACATTTTAAATTAGTGAGAGTCAAGATTATACATATTCTGAGGCTACAGTGAAGAAAGATGAGGCTTCTGTCACATTTACTGTATTTGTTCCTCTATTTATAAAACCATTAACAGCTTGGCAGGGAATGTTAGAGGAGTAGGATTTAATTCCTCTGAGATAAGATGAAAACTAAACTCCACAACACAGGTGGTCATTCTTGTACTCTAAAAGACAAACAGGCATGAATTCCCCCAGAAGCTTTCTTTGGTTTTGACCTGTCTTCTTCTCTTTACTTTTTCTTAAATATGTTCCAAGAAAATTGAGTGTGGAAGGCCACACATTACTTCAATTTTCTTTTCTTCTTTGATCTTCAAAACATTTTTCTTTTTTTTTTCCTTAATTGGTCTGGGTCCTCAAGTAAAATAAAACCAGAAAATCAAAGAAAAAAAAAAAACAGTTGTTTCTCAAAATAAAAATTATTTCTATCTAATTCAAAAGCTAGGTCGAAAAATCAATTCTTTACACAGCTTTAAAACATAATCAGTTTCATTGACTTAAGTGTGGTGAAGTGCACAAGTAAATCGAAAACAATATTCTTCTGTTATTGCTGAGATTTGTCACCAGTAATTTTAGAATCACTTATTGACCTCTCATTATTAAAATTTATAAAAGGACTCATTTGATAGTCTGAGCACTTCTGACTTTATTTGTAATAAAAACAAGACCATTATTTCACCAACGTGAAACCTTCACAAAAAAACTCTAATATTATCAAAATATAGAAAGATATTTTATCCCATTACATCTTATCAATTATTGTTTCTTTTTACTTTTCTAAGCTTTTTTTATTTAATTTTTTCTTCTCTTCTCTTTAACTCTTCCCTCAGCAGTTCTATGCAGGATATGCCAAAGAACTGAACAAAAAGATTTCTGAAGATGCAAAATTCATAATATACTCATATATATAAATCAAAACATGAGTCTTGATTTATAACCAAAATTAATCTCATTATACTTGTTCAGTATATGCATCTGTATTTATTCAATCTTTCTTTCCTTTAAAAATTCCCGTAGAGAAATAAATGCAAATGGAGTTTATTATATTCAGATTTAATTTGTTCCCCTTTGAAAAACATGCCTTATTTTATTTGCTAATTCTAAATGAACAATGTCAACACCAGGAGACTGGTAACTTGGCTCTTTTAGTAAATATTACTTTTAGTTAGCAAATGCAATTTCATTCACACTGAAAAACTAAATAATTTTTGCCATCCAAAAACTTTAAAGAATGATCATTTAAAATCAATAAGATGGACAGAGATTTTACTGATGTGTAAAAAATATCTATTTTGCAAGCATAACTTGCAAAACAATTTTTGAGCTAGATCAGGTAAAGAATAGAGAACATAGTTTTACTATGTGGGAAAAAAAAATAAGTATCAAAGCAGAAAATAGCTGAGCATCAAACATTTCTACCTGTGCCAAACACAAATCCAGCTGGCAAAGAGATGTTGTACGTAGGAGAAAAATATCTTCTCCATGCATATCAAAGATCAGCTGCCAGCTACACGCCAGTCTATGGTAGCTGCATTGCTGGCCAGGGTTCATTAGCCATATCTTCAACCTTGACAATGCATAAAACACTCCCAATGCTGCAGAACGTTATTGAAGTTTAAGCCATCTGTGGGTAGATTCGGTATTTGAATCCAGCAAAATTTTGTTGTTTTTTTTTCCTGTTGGGTATTACAGCCACAACAGAGGATCTACTCATAACATGTTTTTCAGGTAGCCTTCAATATAAAGTAGATGAAAATAAGAATCAGCAGATATACTAATAAGTAAAAAAAAACTTTAAAGCTTTTAAATCTCTATGTTTAGGGGCATGTGTTGATGGATAGGTAGTATCAGGATGAAGTTTCTCACAATTTGTTGTCTTTTCAGTCCTTGAGCAGTGGAAGCAGTTCAGTCTCATAGAGCAGTGGAAGAGACCAGTAGATTGAAAATTCTTATGTTCTCATCTGTTACATAATGTCTTTCTGTTTTCATTGGCTTCAGCTTAATTAATAATGTTACAGACCTATCAGCCCAAATTGGGTGCTTGAGATAAGTCATTATACTACAGGACAGAATAGAGTAGCTGTAACAAACCATCAAAAATCAGCAAAAGGCGGGATGATAAATCAGTTATGAGTCCACCTTAGTTTTCAATCAGAAAGGAAGGCAAGAAGAAAAAAGGAAAGATGCTGAGGGGAGTATCATTTCACTTAAATTCAGCCTGTAGATCTGTTGCTGTAGGTAACTGTGTTACTACCCTGGGTTGTCTTTAAAGACAATGGAGAAAATTGTTCAGCTCCAGAACACATTCCAAACCATTTCAGTAAGATTAACTGTGCCCTTCAGGTTCCTGTTTTTTAAAGAGAAAAAGGGCAGTCTAGATGACTAGTTTAGAATTAGCTGTTACATAATAAAAGATGCATTTGGGCATATTAATCTCACATAAAGTAGCTGAAATCCAGAATATACCTGGTAATGCTAACCCTTCCTTAATGCATAGTGTTTGGAACCTAGGTGATCTTTCCCATGAGCTTCCTGCACACACAGAGCACTGCAAGATATTTGGAAGGGACTGGTGTAGCTCACTATTGATTATTGCATCTCATCCACGTTCAAAAGATAAAGAACAGTGGCCTAAAACCATAGATGGCAGGACACCTCATCTATTTTTTTGCCTTCAGGCAAGTTAAATAGTTTCTATCATATATATAAAAATACATTTTCACATGAAAGTTGTTAAATGGTTTCGTGAATTATATGGAAAAAAACTTTCTGATGTTTAGTTACTCTTATATTTGCAAAGATTTGCAAATACTTTGGTGAGTAAATCCCTGACAAAGCTGTACTCAAAAGCTTTGGTCATGCTAACTGCTGTAATCGAAAAATGTGCCTACAATCCTTTTTATGACCATGCTGATTTTATGTAAAAACTATATCTATTGTTTCAGCAATTTGTATGGGACAAAAGGATCTGCAGACCTATATCGTTAATGTGCAGGCTAATGGGAACAACAGGGAAATTTTCTGCCCTTAAATCACTAAATTCTTTCAGAGATCCAGGTCTCTGTACATCTTATTACTCCATTAATGAGTCAAAGCAGTTTGGGAATATACAGGCTCTTTCAGACTTGTTGGAATTTGTTTGCAACAACCTGGGTTTTATCAATGTCAATGTGTTGCCCAGAGCATCAAGCTATTCTATTTTAAGATGTACTTTGTGAAAGGATGCCCTCATCAGGATAGATTTTTGGATTTAATAGGAATATCCTACTTGATACTACAGTTCTTTGGCACATTTCAATAAGACAAAATACAAAATACTTCTTTGTATATCACATTTCCTCTCCTCACTTTTGGACTATTTATTTATCTGTATTCCAGTTGCAAGGCCTCTGTGGTAAAATAAGCAACTGTATGGTAAAGCATTGCAGTGCTTTAAAAATAAGATAGGAAAAGTAACCTTTTCAGTGAATGTGAATGTGCACAGATTATATATTATATCTGAAAATGTACATTCAGAAATAAATAGGGTTTTCAAAAACAGTTTTTGTCCACTTAAAAGATAATTAACTTGCACAAAATACAATGTACCATAATGAAGAGTGAGTAAGTCTGGATAGTAAAGCCAATATAATTGGGCTCTCAGATTTTAATTCCCATGTTGTGATAGCTTGAATTATCTCTGTGTAAACTGAAATGTGCTTATGAAGACACGTTTTTTTTCTTTAATAGCCCAGTATGTGAAATACCAGATGACAAAGAAAATTTAACATGTACCTATTATATATGTATAAGTATAATTATATAAATAATGTATATAATATAATGTATACACAATATAATTATATAAATAATATATAATGTATATAATGTATATAATGTATAATATGAATATTTAATCCATGCATTAGCTACTTATTAAACTTTCTTTACTTTTTATCTTTTTACTTATTAAGTCTTTGTCATCCATTATTTCATAATATTGGATTTCATAATTTCATAAACTAGTATTTCTTTAAATACTTTGGTTTTCGTATCATAGCACTTTCGTATCAAAAGTTGCTATAGAAACTCCAAGGACATTGTTTCAAGTAACTTTTGTAATTCTTGTCATGGTGTCCAAGGTTCTTATAAAGCTTGTTTGTTCTATATTAGAGCAGCTAATGCCTGAGATTTAAGTTCTCCTCTTTTGGGCTCATCTTCTTCTGTTCAACAACACTGGCTTTCTGCCACTGCTCTGCAGCTGTCTAGGCTCTGTCTCTGTAACTGCCCTGAGTCAGTAATCACCCTATGTAACCTTAATCTACTCTAGCTTGGATTGTGCTCTTTGTTATTGCATTCCATTTTTGTTTTATGGTTGCACCCAAACCTGCTCTCTGGTATTTCAGTTGTTGATCCTTCAGATCAACCCTGCACACTAAAATGAAACAAAATGGAGGTGCTATAGGAAGTAGATATCTTTAGATTAAGGGAATAACACCTTCTCTTCCTCTGATTCATACAATCACTACCAAAGCAAATAAACTCTACAGTTACAGTTACCCTCAAATAGATTTCAGAAGAACCATCAGCATCAACAAATGCAGTAGCCCATTTTTACAGACCATCAACTCAAATAATTCTGCTAACATAATAAATGTTTCAAAAAAACCCCAAAATTCAAAAACTGACATCATTACACTGATGAGACAATGATAAACTCCTGTGCAAGATTACTTAAGAGATTGCATTCCCTTGACCAAATATGTGTACTAGTTTAGAGTATACAAGTGTGTGATGTAACAAAACACAGCAAATTACAAGAGATTTGATAACTTCATGACATACCAGTTTCATTTGGGGAAATATTAAAGATGATAGATTTTTTCTTGTCATTTTTCTCAAAAAAATCACAATTTCAATGAAATATTATTACACTTTCTTGGAACTCTCATTCTTTACAGAATTTCAGGACATAGAAAATTATAGTAGAGTTAACAAAGGACTTTTTTTTTCATTCAGTTGTTCAGATGTCACCAATAGAACAACTTAGCTCAATCTGAATTATATGCATGGTAGCTCATCAACTGAAGAGTTACTGACTAGACTCCACTGATTCTGCTGGCTCTTTTTTCCATAATGGGACATTTGAGGTTACTTTTGAGCACTTATATATACAGATACCTAAAGTTTTATTCTCCACTGAAATGCAACCTTACACCACAATAAACTGCAATGGAATTCAAATTATTCGATAGCATGTGGTTATTATAATACATAGTTATGTATCTAGAAACCATTACTGAACAATGAAGCAATGTGACTGAACAGTGAAAACAATGTCTAAACAGTAAAGCAATGACTGACATTAAAATGGTAACATGAAGAAATAATTTTATTATTATTAATTTTGTGACTGTGGTACTGTCTCTCAGATTTTATGTAATGGCTCAGTGAAAAACTCTCATTACCTACAAGAAAAGGAAATTTCTTCTTCCCATGGAGAATAATCTATTGTAGATAGGCATGACCAGCAGCACCTAGAAGCAGTAAAGAATACAGAGTACTGAGAAAATAATTCACTAAAGCTCAGCCAAGAACTGCAACTTTTTTTAGGATTCTGTAAAATGTGTAATAACTAAAGAAGAAACTTGCGAAAATCAGTGGAATCTTCAGTAAAGTGTAGTTTTTGCAGAATAAGAGAATCACCATAACAAACTAAGTGAGCGTATAAAAAAAAAATCAGTTTAGAAAGCAAATACGTGAGATACTGAAGATTTTCACAATCATAAAGCACGGTAAAGCACTAATAAACAATTTTTTTTTTTTTGTTAGGTTTGTCCACTTTGGGAGGGAGAAGTCACTATCCCAGAGGACATCTGTAAAGAAAAGTGTAGCTTTAACAAGACACAGAGAAAATAGGTGAAGTTCGTCTTGAAGTGTTCACTACACAATGAGTAACGAAAGCACTGAAGAACAAACGTAAATAGAATCATAAAATCATAGAATCTCTAAGGTTGGAAGGGACCTCTAGAGGTCACCTAGTCCAACCCCCCTGCACACACAGGGTCACTCAGGATCACCTATAGCATGTGGCATAGGTCCCTGCGGGTTTTGAAGATCTCCAGAGAAGGAGACTCCACAACCTCTCTGGGCAGCCTGTTCCAGGGCTCTGGCACCCTCACTGT